>JAULCD010589010.1:0-13458 GCA_032361085.1 Calliostoma canaliculatum
CCTGTGACTATGTACTGTTAAAAACCTTTCCTGTGGTAATGTGTTTAAAAGACCTCCTAAAAGGAGCTCTTTTAAACAAATTACCGCAGAATAGGTTTTAAACAGCAATTTCGTGTTGGACATTACAAACATATATCCGCATTCGAAGTATAAGCAGTTGTTATAGGTAAATGGAGACCAGCTCTTTATGGGTTAACAGAATGTTGGCATTTTATCAAATTTGTATCAATAATGTTATTAGTCGCGTCACGCAAACAAAGCATAAGACGTTGTACAGTAATATATGATTAATTAGTATCCAGCTACCATTCCCAGAAGCCGCTGTTGAACGCGCACGCGCCAGACTCATGCTTTTTGGGGGACGCGCCCTACACATGAAAACTCCCCATTAACCCTCCTTGCAGGCCAAGAGTAATGTAGAAGCCGATTTTATGATAAGGAAATAACAGGACATTTCGCTGCTGATTCTTTCCTCACAACGAGAAAAGTTTGTTTTGCGACATTGGCTGTTGTCGTAATTGGATGTCAATAATTCACGAAGCAAATGACGATAAAGAGATAGTGGAATGTATTGAACAGAAGATATTTCACAAATAAATGACATTTTATGTTTGATAAAAAGATAGTATTAAATTTCCGTAACTGTTTCCCTGTATAACAATATATCAGTATCGTGACATTGTGTTAGGTTATTTGAAACTCTGGTTGTCAATCTGCCAATACCTCATTCTAAAGTTTAACTTTAAATTTCAGGGTACATCCAGATATTTTGTAAACAGCGTACTGATTGGTCTGTTCAAAACTCAGTTTGTTTAAAGCCCGAAAGGGGTGTTCTCAAACCTCATGTACAGCAGAACTATATATTCTTATGATATTTATCTGACCATTGTTTACTCTACACGTTTGAAAAATTATTTAACGTTTTCCTAATATCGTTTTTGTAAGGCTGGGAAGTGTTAACTTTCATCTTAGCTTCCTCGTAACGAGACCGCTAAGATGAAAGTAAGACATCTAAGTAGCTTTTTGAAAGTTTTGTGAAACAAGAAAAATTGCTCTTTCCTCAACGGCCATACAAAAATATTGACTAAGATCGATCTCAATCTCATTAAAACCCGTTCCATTGCTATGTTGCGCTTCACAAGTGGATCTGAGAACTTCCCATAAAAGCTCACGAGAAACTGACCTTTCAATGAATTTGATCAACCAATGAAAAGAATTACCAAAAATCCACTTTCAACCAATCGGAGTAAAGCTTTTTTCAGCATTACACCGTTGGCTTTAATATGGCGACTTCCAGGGGTGACTATCCACTGAAAGTTATTTTGTTAATATATTTTTAATAACGTTAAAACCACACAAAACACATATATTTGAACGAAGGTAGACTCGCAATGACGTGTCTGGTGATACCATGTCGCTAATGCCGAATGTTCATGACCTAAACACTGTCTTTACTTGTTTAAAAATGCGAAGCGGACGCATTGCTATTTACATGGTCGCAGCCATCTTGTGTTGGTGTCAAGATCTCAGATCTTACATTCAGAGAGGTGGAAAGCGCAACGGGGCATTGGGACTGGTTTTGATGAGACTGGGTTGATCTTAACTTACGATAGTTTTGTGTAACGGACCCCCGGTCTGCAGAAGCGTTAACCATTAGAGTGCTAAATTTGGCGTTACACCTTAAAAGGCTAATGGGAGGAGGAATGTCTGCCACTGGAAACCTGCTAGTTTCGTTGCTGAAAAAAGGGGTTTTTGCAGGATGAGATTAAACATAGAATCAGATCCCGTTGAACTTAAAGGCAATACAGATATAAAAGTTGCAGTAATCACTGGCACCCAGTGATAACACCTGGCTTCAAGAAAGAGTAAGCATGTCCTGATCTAACGGTAGCACTCGTCATTTTTTGTGTCAATGGTCACAGGTATGGAAATATCAAATTCTTGAAACTCATTTTGTCCAGGTTTAAAATCAACAGTATTCTTCGTCATTCTAAACTCTAGGGCGCCGAATTACAAAGTCGTCGTAAATTTATTGACACATATTTATTTATCATATGCTCAGTTTACAACGAATTTTGGCATTTGTAAACTTAAACCATTGGCCCAGGGAAACGATACCAAAGAAGAATTTACAATGTTGATGCTGAAATTGTCAGACCATGGAAAATATATCTTACAAAACAGTTTGAACCAAATGAAAAGGTACGTTATGATTAACATTTACCTTTGTTACAAATATAAAGTAATTTTTAAGAAATGTGAAAATAAGTTTCATTTGATTGAATCAAAAATATAAACATTAATCACATGGTTATCACTTGACGTTGGAACTAATTTAGAAACATATCGAATTTTAATCAATTAGATTTAATCGGTGGCAAGCTGTTTTTGTAATAATAATTTGATCTGAACAGTGCAAAATAAAAGAAGTATGTTTGGTTTGTATAAAGAATAAAGACAACGTCCAAGTTAATCCTGACCATCTAATCCAGTGACAAAATGTCTCCAAAATGGTTGTAACTTGTGCACTTTCAAATAAAAACATTTTAAAATCATAAAATGCAAAGTTTACAACCAGCTAGAGTTTTGCATTTGTAAACTGAATTAGTCTCCAAGTAACATGCTTTTATAGTTAAAAGTGCTCGCTTCCCTTAGTACAACGTGCTGTTAGATTTTGGGACTTCGTTGAATGGTTAAAGTGATGACATGCTGAGCGCTGGCGATTTGGTGCCTGCCTTTAATGGTGTGGGTTTGAATCCCGCACAAGACTTAACCACTCAAAGTGATAACATTTTCACTTTTTCAGATAGTATAATTCAAAGCATAACATACCTCTAGATACTTTTATCAATGTCTAATAATTGACAATATTGTGCAAAGGTTTGTTATTTAAAATGCATTTAGGTTTAATTCATTCTGTCAAGTTTCATCGATATCAGTTTCACAATGTTATAAAAACCATATGTGAACTTTCACACATGCATAACATAACATTAAAAAGTAGAAGATATTGGGTTTTTTAAGATTTATAAAACGGAAAGGGTGAACACAAAGAAGAAACAAATGACGACAAAAAATTATGAAAACATTTGTCAATTTATTCCACACCTCTGGTACTGCCGGTGAAGCACATATACCCCATACTGAGGGCAAATCCAAACTCAAGGTCAAACAGCAAAATTGGCAAGACATGAAAGCAAAGTCAATAACAGGTAAATCCCTCTTTGTTGGCTTGACAGGCACGGATATACCGTGGAATACTTTTCATTTTGGTCAAAGATATTCACTCCAGCTGTTGCAACGCAGCACCAATTCCTGGACAGTGGTAGGATGTTGTTGACGTTGACGTAACCGATGTCCATGCATGTCCCATATATGCTCGGTGGGGTAAAGGTCCGAACTCAACACTTGCCATTGTTATGTGGTTATATTCTGCTGTTGGAGGTAATCTATAACAATCCTGGCCCTGTGACATCTTGCATTGTCATCCTCGAAGATTAAACGACGGCCACGACGACGTACATACGGCACAACATGCCAAGATGTTGTCCCGGTGGTATCAACCTGTGACAAACCCCGGCAACAACACGTAAATCCGTTCATCCAGCAGCAGTAATGCCTCCACACACCATTACAGATCCACTCCCAAAATGATCATGTCTTATGACGTTAACATCATGGAAACACTCATTTCGTCGACGCCTGTTTAAAAAGTCCACAGTGAACCTTAATTCACCTGAATTAACGGTAATTATCCCAGTTTTGACAATCTAAACAGCAAAGGTGTCTCGCCCTAATGTGATGATCTTTCAAACATGGAATGACGCGAGGACGTCAGATGTGTAAATGAGCTCTGTGCAGTCGATTTCTAATTGTCTAGGCACTCACTTTCACACTAGTTTTTGCTTGGAGTTGAGCTCTAGTCTGATTAGCCATTATGACACAATTTATCAAGGCTGAAGTACGGATGAATCGATCCTGTGCAAGAGTTGTCACCCGTGGTCGACCCGAGCGTTGTCTATCGTTAACATAATGTGTAGCACGATATCTGGACCATAATCAACTGATGATAAACTATGGAACGTTCATCACCCGTGCCACAACGGTCTGTGTTGTGTAAACTTGTAGCATGCCAAGGACACGTAACATTTCATTTTGTGTAAGTTACCTTTTTGGTCATTGGTTTCCAAAACAATTCAACTGATATTTCCACATTCAAATTTCTTTTCGCAGTGGGTATATTTTCTACTAGTATGACCACAAAAAAATATCTCATACTGGTTTTAAACGGTATACATCAAGTTCATCTTTTAATAATCTTGTTTTTGATTTCGTTTATTTTTTTAGTTTTTATATTCTCAAATTACTGTCATAAAAAACGTTATAGAGTGTCTTTTGTTTTATGTGACTTTCTAAACAGTTCATATATCTACTGTCGGTCTACATCACTAACGTAGTTAAACTGAATGTAATTATAAAGCTAAGACGTTTTAACTTCATCTTACCACTTTAGTAACGAGAGCGCTAAGATGAAAGTTAAGACAATTTTGAGCTTTAGGTAAACGTTGTGGAACTAATTAATACTTGTTCTTTCCCCATTTTCCGTTGAAAATTTCAAGGTTCGTGTATAAAAGCTGACTAAGATCTATCTTAGTTCAATATAGCTTTGTCGAACAGGCCCCAGAACAATACAAATTCCTGCTTAACTACATTAGAAATTGCATTTACAATTAAACAGTTGAGTCTCCAGGACCCCGTTCCTGAAAGCGATCTTAAGCTAAATTGATTGTAAGTGCTATAGTATAACAATGGCTTACGAGTGTCGTAGTGCAGATATCGCTTTGGAACCGGTGCCATTCGGCACCGGTTTTAAATCTATTTTTACCCTGCAACGGTCGTAAGCCTATAATAAGATACAACTCCACATGATAATGTTTTCAAAACTTACTTACAATAATCTTAACACTAAGATGGTTTTGAGTAACGGGACCCAGGTCGTGAAGTCACGTCGGATAGTAATGGGCAATACACTTAGATAAGCAATGAAACATTGTGTACGTCTGGTGGACACTCAAGGTTAATGACACACCTGACCCTTTTGAGTCTGTCTCACAACCTTTCAACCTTTATTGAATATTAGGAGACACAACGAAGAATGAATAAATGCGATTGTTTGGTAATGCTATTATTGATGTTTCTGCATTCCAACGATTCCGTTACAAATGTACAGTTCATAACTGGGACAACAGTCCACAACAAATGCAATTGTGCTGAGGTAAAATCTGATTTTTAATTTTCTCCCAAGAAATAATTATGAATACAATATAAAACAAGGTTCAATGCATAACTGCTTTAAATCCACAAGATGAAATGAATCAAGGATGTATTAATAGATATTGGCGTGAAAACCTTACATTTTGTTATTTAAAGAAACGTTGTACCTCTTTTAATAAAATATAGGTCCCGTAATTTGATATGAGGGGGATAGAGGTTCTCACAGCGGGTAGTTTGCAATACGTTATTATATGATGCTATAACATCTGCGTACATCCGCTGGTACATGTAAACCAAGTGTGATATTTTGCAGTTCAAACTGTCTTCATGTAAAACGTATCCAAATACAGAAAATAATACCAAGCCATCTGGTAAGATTCAAAGCAATGACCTCTTGGTCCGTGGTCTGATGTGCTTATAGTGCCCAAGTAAAAACTCTCTTCTTTGTGACACATGATAATCGCCAAATTGACAATAATAATAATAATATAATATCTTGGTCAGTGTCATGTACTCTCACGAGTCAGCAATACGTTGTGATTTAGTGACTGTTATAATTACTTACCACCATTGTTGTTAATGCCTACATTTCTTATTTCTTTTTTATAAATGTAATGTTTTGTTTTTCTGTGTAGAAACCTCATTTAACTTGGAATAAAGTCTACAAGTTACCCATGACACACCATTGTTATAAAAGGGCTGTTCCCATTTATATTATATAGCCCTAGTTTTTATTCACAATTTCCTGCAGGCACGTCTTATTTTCTATTAACTGCTATTTAAACCTCCTGAGGAATGTTAATTTCATTAAAGCAAAGATTGCAAATATAGAAAATACCATTAGGCCAACGGGTTCATTCACATAGATCAACATTGTTATAAACTGTGCATTTTACAAAAAAAACTTGTTTTTCTTTGTAAAATGCATAGTTTATCACAATGTTGACCTTGGTAAACCAAACAAATTGGCCAAGTATAACCAGAAGGTCCATAGACCCACTTAGTGGGGATATTACATAGACGACAACAGGCCCAGCCTACGACAGATCAAGCTTACGGTATATTCAGTTTACCGGTCAGTCGGATATCCAATAATTCAACCTTGGTCCAGACGGTCAGGGATCATGTCGTGGAGGCATGGACTTACTCCCAACACATGTGTGCAGTGGCAGAGAGGGGCCCCGAGGTCGGGGATGAGAGTCTTCTTTCGTGACGTGGAACTGATCTTCGGCTTAGACAGAACAGCACTGTATGCATTTGAGTACATAGCTATGATTAGACTATAAGTGATTGCAGGTCACATCTCACAGATAAGTGATATACTGAGCGTTGCTTTCAATTTATTTGACGGCAGGGGGTGTGAGCGAAAGTTTTTAATAGGATGTGCAGCTATTATATCAGTTTGTATTTTCTCATTACAGTTATGTAGATGCCTTCAGGTAGAGAAACGCGCTGTAGAAAGTTTGAACGGATAACATATTAAAAGCTCCTGTCAGACGAAAATGGCCACCTGGGTATTAAGATATATTAACATTAAAATATATAAGAATGGTTTTGTGAATAACTTTCGATTTGCACTGAACAAGGATGTTTTGTTTATAAATTATAAAACATTTGCTAACTTTTCATACAATATTTCTTTTTAGAAATGTGCACAATAATTTTGTCTTTTGTAAACCAACTCCATAGACCAAGGTCTTCAATTGGATAAATATATTCAAAACTGAAAATTTTTTTTCCATTTTGGATTAATATTTACACGATGAAACTCTTGACTAGTGGCTCTGAACAACAACCAGCTCACTTTTTGTTTTTTTGAGTGGCATTAAGACGTTGGAATGATGATAAATGTAAATATATGGATTACAACTTATTGATTGCTAAGTAGCAAGCTTTCGATGTAGATTCTTACACCCTTATCAAACAAATGCTTGATAATGATGTAAGAATCTACATCAAAACCTCGCTACTCAGTAAACAATTTGAAGTTGTAATCCATATATTTTAATTTTTTACTCACTCTGAGTCTTAATCGTTGAAATTTAATAGTGGTGTTAACCCTTAGAATACCAAGATGAAATTTTATTATTTTAATGTCCAAAGTTTAATTAAAACACGCTGTTGAAAAACAACCTTACACAGGACATGTTTTCAACAGCACAATGTAGTCATAGTTTTAGGTCCCAATATGAACACTCAAAGTATTAAGAGCACTGTTAAAATGTTTTTGTTGGTAGGCAAGGCTATTAATTAGCATAGTCATCTTATTGCTCAGGAGGAGAACTTAATGGACAGATGTGATTAGCTATTCTATATCGTTGACAACATCTGGCGCGAAAGGAAACTCCAGGAAGCCATTGAGATTAGGAGAAATAATCCCATCGTCAACCGTGACAAAGAACACATTAACCACCTGCTCATGACATACTGTTGTAAACTATATTTTTGCACTATTTTGCCTTTCAGCCTATGTTTTTTTAATGTAACAGGTAACTACTTGCCTCTACTTTAATTTATTGTTTTAACTGCCACAACCATCCTTGTTTAATTGGCTTTAACTGCCATTGTAATTGCATCGCATTTGGACCGAAACATCGTAAACATACGAGTCTTGAATTATAACTGTTTTTGGATTCAAAATTTGCTACTAAGACCGGGTACAAACGTTCTGTTAGCGGGGTATGTACACTTTTTTGAAGCATACTTTATCAATACAGTCCACCAATCTCAGTATAAACCATGTTGCTTCGAATATTAGTGGGGCAGTACCGATTTTATTGAGGGTGGTGTGTTGTGTGTGGTGTGTGGTGTGTGGTGTGTGGTGTGTGGTGTGTGGTGGGTTTTTACTTGACGTGATCATATTTTATTTTTGTATTACAGTAAACAAGAATATGAATGGGTAAACAAGTCCCAAGGCTTTTGTGAATACCTCTTCAAAATTAAACAGATGTACAATTTAAAGTAATGACTTAGTTTAACCAATGGAATATACAATATTGATGTTAACTTCACATAATGTACACAATAATCGTACAAGATATTTCAGTACGTGGGTATCAGCATCTGATAGTCATTTATCGAACAAAAGTGTTAAATTTGTTATGGTTATGAATAAATGAACACAAATATGAAGAATGTTACTTGGAGTCAAAAACATCTTTAAAAGAAACTTATTTCAGGGCGAAATTAGTTTCATATATTTAAATTGAGGTTTGCAGTTAGCGGAACGAGGCTAAAAATCTAGCAGAATAAAATGTATGCTGTTCAACACCTTGTGAAACTGGTACCACGAGTAATGATTTGGTCCCGAAAGCCTTGTGGCTCCGCCATTAAGAATATGTAGTACAGTTCTGCCAGTCAAAATATTGCTATTTTAGATCATTTATTCATATGGATCCAGCTGAAAACAAATCATCCTGCACAATGTTACTTCCTTAAAACGTTAATTGGGATATCTCTAATAATAATAAAACCTCTTTTTGTCATGGATGTTGAAAATAACCTTCTTGTGAAAAAACGTCACATCAGCTCAATTATTTCAAGTTCAAGTCAGGTCTTTTATTTTTTATCAGTTGGTTTACCAAACTTTTGGGTTCGAAATCCATGTAGGTGGTCGAAAATTATATAAAAAGTTCTTAAAAGTGTCAATACAGGTGGTAAAAAAAATCCCTTGATTTATACTGTAGGTATAACTCAAGTACGTACAACTCAAAACTGTTACCACCTTGAGCTGTTGAAACCTTTCCTGCAATAATTTAATATGTATAAAAGAGCTCCGGATCTATAGGAGCTTTTTTACGCACATTATTACAGAAAAGGTTTCAATTTATTTATACTTTTATTCAAAATTATAAGCGCTGAAAATAATAATAATCTAAAACGTCAGTTTATTTTATTTAGATTTTGCCGTTTTCAATGTCGCCGGACTCGTTATCCAACAAATATCCAAAAAATAAAAGACCTTACCTATAGGATGTTGTAGGGTGAGAGGTCGTCTTGCACGCAAATCCCATTTGTGCAGATAATTTTACACCTGTTGAACATATATTTTAACTTCAAATCCACCAAGTACCTCTTTTTATCCTCAATTGGAATGTCATTTTTGGAATATTGTTTCAAAACCAACATTCTGATTAATCTACCAAAGACTAGAAATGTTTTTAGACGTTTAAAGCGTTTCAATCATTCATGTTGTGTGTTTATTTCTACCGGGTTTACTGTCAGCTGATAACCTACTGAGAAACATGCAGCGTTTGGACAGCAACATATTAACTTGTACCCACTTGGAAACTGCCAATGATACCTTCAGTTTTGTGCAAATGTCACATGAATAATTTCGTTACTTCCTAATAACTAAATATGTTCTTTGTGCCGTTTCACAAAGCGTTTGTAATATACGACGTTGTAAACCATATAACTGTGATACTATGTTTGCTTTACAAATGACAAAAATTGTAGTAAATTATGTACTTCTTTAGAAAGAGCACATTTTACAACTTTTGTGTACGCCAAGCTCATTGGTCCAGTGGCATGGTTTGCGAAGTCGTAATGTACGATGGCTTTGTAAAACAGGGGCCCACAGTTTCTTCAGGTGGCTGATTACATTAGAACAAGATGTATAGATGCTAACCACTGAGTCGTAGTAAGAATATTAAATCCAGTAAACCTCGCACCTGCTGTCCGACATACACATATACTGTCACTCTACATACTTATTCATATGTTGCCACAAGGAAGAGAATACAACAAATCTAAAAGAGATTGTTTAACCCAATTAGGATTAACAAAATACACAACTATAATCTAAATATTTTTTTAGATAAAATAAACAAAAAAATGTATTCCGCTGTAACAGGGGACTTTAAATGACTAGTATTAACAAAAAAATTAAATGAAGAGAGTGTTCTTAATCAAAAGAAGAAGCGAGGTCCCATCAAAGTTTGGGTCTGCCACAACACTACAGTATAACAAACAATTAAACCATGGTGTATATTTAGTCACAGACGAACCTTACAGGACATTATCCCGACAAAATATGAGAAATCAATATACTTTTCACTCTTTCCTGAGGCTGACTGGTTTTCTGATCTATTGCCAAGATTGTGAGGTACTTGTCGAGAAATCATAGAAGGGGCTGATAGCTAACAACCCAGGCAATTCATCAGTAATATAAGACTTTGGAGTTCACCTTGTTCTTGACCTCGCCAAGATTACTGTTCTGTCTGACATCCATTCAATACAAGCACAGTAATTGGTAGTCATGAAGATAGCTACTGGAAGTATATTCCTTCCTTTAAAGTCTTGTATATCAACTGAACATACCATAAAAACAAATGTACCATGCTCTTGCAAGTTGTAAACGCGAGGTCTTCTGTAGGATATTATGTAGACCAATATATTGCCGCAATAAACTCAAGGCAATTAAACTTGAACTGAGACAAACCACTCAAACGATTATACAGGCGTCACTAGGTGTTTAATAAACTGAACACTGTTTACTAGTCTTATCGTGTGTGTTCTTTCTCTACAAGTTGTCGTGCCCTGTATATATTGCCAACGCCTGACTCAACGTTCAGTATCTCCTAGTTTTACCTAATGAACCAAAACAAGATGAAAGAAAAACAAATCAAGACTAGCCTGTCTCATTGAAGAACATGACGTTAATTTTGATATGCACATATTAAATGAAATGTAACGATAATCGAAAGGAAATGTTTGTTGTGTGTTTCAAACAGGGTGCCGTTTCACAAACCCGTCAGAAATTTACGACATCCTAAACCTCGTCACCTTGTCGATCGGTTTATCGAAGTCAACTTGTTTTTCTTTGGAAAATGCCCAGTTCACAAGGAGGTTTGACGTTGTACATTTACGACTTGTGAAACAGTAACCAGGATGTTTATGTATAATTATATACTACTTAAATCACATCTTCAATTCAACATCAAATTATAACAAAAGGTAATATTGTATAAAACCTTGGTTCAAATAGTTATCTGGCCATCGCTCTAATGTTTGGTAAAAGTGTACAATATGTTGTAGTATAAAAAATATGAGTAATATAGAGTTTTGTATAACAACCGGTAACTTAAGGGTTAATAAAAACTAAATACATACCTTTTTGTTTACGTGTATTTATTCCTGAGATTACACGTGTTGGTACATCTTGAGAACAAAAGTATACTCTTAACTAAAATTTCAGCAACAAGGATATGCAGTTTTATGTTTTTCATCCGCCATTATCTCATTTTCGCTTTACCCCCTGCAATATTGTGAACGTTTCTTGGAAAGTATGCTTAAAACTTGTGATTCCATGGACCCACCCACAAACTGACCGTGCAACATGTTGTGGCTCGAGTACCACGAGGTCCCCATGCTTGGACATCCTTCTTAAGGTGGCAGAAATCATCTTATATAAAAGACAAATCAATTTCATCAAGGTGAGGCGACATTTGACACCTACAGAGGGCAGTGGGTATGGTTGAATGTGTAATGATACGCTTTGTTATAGATAACCAGTTCCAAGGACAACCTCAAATTTTCTTCTGCATCGTCCCTCTATTGTCTCCACTAACAGACTTCATACATGTGGCCAAAGGTCAAGAAGGTTCTTGCAGCGTATCAGCATGTCTTGTTTTATGTCAACAGATTACGCAATGTCAAAATTCTGCTTGGACTTTGATGATGTCCGTGTACGAGTCTGGAAACTTTAGGTGTTCAGGAACGATATACAAACTGTAACTATGCTAAACACAACCGTTCCTGAGAGGCAGCTTTATGGGAAGGTTTTTAGTGTTGAACCTCGCACGGATCTTATCATGTTCATGAGAGGTACTCAGACTGGTCTGCTGTACAGGGGTGAGGTGATAAGATATGTAGGAATAGAAATTAAACCTGTATGTCGAGGTCAGATTGATTCCTATCGTGCCATTTGACAAACAAATTAGTTTAGAGTACTAAGAACATGTGTTTTGTCTTTAGGATGACGTGTAACTTGTGTTTTCCTTTCAAATATGGTGTGATAGAATGGTTCAGGACACTCTTTCTCACACAAACAAACATATCGTTTAATCATACAAAGCAACTTAAACTCTTTTCACTGTAATTTGATACATCGAAAAATCTTACAAATGCGCATTACAGACACAAAAGGACGGACCTAGAGGGCCACCAGACACATATTCGTCTAGTAAAAATCCATCTTTTTGGTAATTTGACTCCCTGTCGGGTTAAAAAAGACCACTTAGCTTAAATATCTGCAACTTTTCTGATGTAGTTAGATATGGTTCAAGTAGGGAATGGATATCTTGCAAATTAACGTATTGCCTACATTGTGGTTTTTTGTGTGCATCAATTGCCCTAGGTTATAAGCAATAACTGCACTTTTAAAAGATTGAAAGTGACACATAACTATTTTAAAGGTTGTTTTAAACTGCACTGTTTACAATCATTTTAGCATCTGTAAACTTAACCCATCAGTCCAGTGTAATGTATTGATGCTATACAAAACAGTATTCATGCCGAGGTCAAGAAAATAGTGAATTCAGACCCAACTTCACTGATTAACGGAAAACTGTCAGTGTTCTTTGATATCTATCAATCCAGTTCACTGTATTCGAGCAACTCGCGGGGTTGGCAGTTTATCTGATTCGATCGCAAGAAGGATAAGTGATATCTATTGATTATTTTTAATGTTTAAATGCTATATCCTTGTTATAAAGTTTTTTGTGCATAAATGGTTCCACGTTTATGAGTATTTATTCTTTCAACGTTATGTACAACAACGACAAAAAAACATGCCTCGTACAGTTTAAAATATATGAAAGCAAAATAACATTTTATGTTGTTGTTTTTTTGAGTTCTTGGTCATAAACGTAACTATGTTACAAGTTATCAAGTTTTTAACTAAAGAATCTTATTTTTATTTGGTTGTGGGGGTAGATGGATGATATAGAACATTGGTTATAGGACATTGGGCACCAGCTACTAGGTCGTGGGTTCTAAACCAAGATTACTGAGTGCTGTTTCACAAAGACGTCGTAACTTTACGACTTCATAAACTATGTCTTTGGGTAAGTGGCTTTGGTCCACAAATGCCCAAAATCGTTGTCAACTGTGCATTTTCCAAAGACAAACAAGTTTTTCTTTGGAAAATGCACAGTTGACAACGATTTTGGGCATTTGTGG
>JAULCD010589121.1:0-13451 GCA_032361085.1 Calliostoma canaliculatum
TCTTAAATTTATGACGTCTTTGTAAAACGGGGGCCTGGCACAGAGGCACCACACAATACGATATGTAATATGTCACGTCGTCGATGACTGGAGATAATTATATTACTCTCTTTCTACTGATGTGAGATAAAATGGAAGATTGATTATTGCTTTACTCTTCACTAGCGTTCTGTATAGTTTATGCGCCTCGTTACTTCCAAACCAATAGCATTTTCAGGTTTCATACCAAAATTCATTTTCATGTTTCAATTAGCGATGGTGATATATTGCACAGCTCAGTTAAACGTTCAGGAAAATTCAATCAGTTTGTAATGAAAACCTTTACATCTGGGCACGTGTTTAAACTATAAATTATTTGTGAGTGCAGTTAAAACACTTTCAGCTATCGTCACATATCAGTGTTTAAGTAGTCACTTGAATTAACTTTTATTTGAGATTTGAAAATCCTTCAAATAACACTAAAATTTCAAAACTAAAAACCAAAACTTTTAACAATTTTGCTTTTATATTCTCGTGATGTTGTCAATGACACGAAACAATATTTACAGTAATTGCATCTTAAAAACCCGACTGGATATCAATAGAATATAATTGATCGACTTCATAAATAACGCGTTTATGATGCTTGCGTTTATTTCACGCAACATTCATAATATGCATTCTTCCTTAAAATATTTGACAGGGATATTTTTATTTTTCATTTTCAAGATGAACGGTTATTAACTGTTACAGAAGTGATATTGGACGTGTCAACAGCGCATCGTTAAACATTATAAATGACGGTGTTGAAGCGTTAAACAGGAAGCCATTTTGAATTTTGTAAAACCTATAATCTCAAATGGTGTACGCTTTCACACAATGCGATTATTTAACTTGTTTAAATCTAAAAACTTGTTATTTTACAAGTGCACAGTTTACAACGATTTGGTTAATGCAAGTAAACCTACTTTAATCATTTGTAAACCAAACCCATTGTCCTTATGTCATGGTTTACGACGTTGTAAAATTTACTGGATAAACTGTGCACGCAATTAATCATCGGATTCCCATTGGTTTGATGAGATTTCCGCCGGAAATCTCATCAAACTAGTGGAAATTCACTGCATAATTGCTATATATTTTTCTGGTATATTATTCTTTGTTAAAAGGCAACTTGGCGTTGTAATTAACTACTTCGTGAAATATGTATTCTATTTCAGAAACAATCCATCTCACTTCTTCCTTGTAGTTACCGCAAGAAGATGTTTGTAATTAATAGTTTGTGGAAAACAATACTTTTAAATGTCTTTTGCGGATTTGTAATTATTAGTTGGTGAATACGAACACAAGTAAATATATGTTGCTGTAATCTAGTTATAACTTATAACAATTTTGTCGCTAACGTCTGTAGCATCGCACTAGCACCTCGAAACAATAACATGCTCTCCATACATTCAGTATTTAAAATCAATAACACTTATGCCATTTAAATAGTTTTCAGTTCATTATGTAGCCCACAGGAACTTGTTAACTGATTTGAATACGCGTTTAAATATAACAATGGTTGGAGCTGACAAATTTATGACAAAAGTAGTGTTAATGAGACCGCCCCTAAAGACTACTCAGACGATATAATTGTGTATAAATTACTGCAAAAGTCCCACTACAGATTGTGTTCGTAAGGACACACTGCATTAACTGATACAGTTCACATATGCTGGGATAATAGTAAACCGCGCACTTCTCAAAGAAAACAACTTGTATTTTTTCTTTGGAAATGACATTTTTACAACGATGTTGTAAACCAAATTCTTTGCAAACCCCTCTTTGGTAACACTCACTTAAACAAGCACCGATGTACTTACTGCAAGTCAAACGTAGGTATCCGAACCAGGTTTAAACTTTTTTAGATCGTTGAACGGAATCGCAAGATTTGCAAATAACTAACTTTGTTTGGATTGTATGAATTGGTGGATCAAGACTTTAACCTATGAGGTGCTACATACCGATTAAATGGAATCTTTATCGGTTTAAATAATTGACTTTGTAAAAGTTATATCCATTTGTATTTTATATGTGTAATACCAAATCAGGTTCTGGCGTAACATTTCGAGCTACACGGAAACTTTTGTAAGACTAACACATCAGAACGTTTATCTACCCGCATCATATCTCACACGTTCTATAAACCACACGTAAAGCGCTCTTATAACATTCCATGAAGCACTTATGACCGAAAGGGGCCATCGCAATATCGCGTTCTAAAATCTACGCGATATGGCAATACTGCGATCAGACACCACGTTTTAGGAATCACACTATCTTACAACGTTTAATTTAGCAGCCTAAAAACTAAGACGCCAAAACATTAACCTTAGCGATTTGGTTAAGTTTAATCTCTCGTAGGGCTGCGACATTTGTTTTTTTTATCTTATAACGAGAGCGCCAGAATCAGATCAGTCAGTCAGTCAGTAACAAGAACTCTTAGATTAAAACTAAGACGTCTCAGCCTCTACACAGGGACGCTGGGACCCGTTCGTCATAGCAATCTTAGGCTAAGTTGGCTGTAAGTGATTTTTTTATAACAACATCCTGTGACGATATTTCTTATCAGTTTACGGCAGTCGTAGCGTAGAGATTGATTTGTAACCGGTGCTGAACGACAATGGGTTTAAAGCGATAACGGCGCTGCGACAAAAATGGCAACCGCAGGATCTGCACCTAATGCTGGTGATAATACCCGATTTGCACGACTTAGAATTTGAAGGTGATATCCACTGTCGAAGGAAATTTGAATGTGGAAACATCAGTTCAATTGTTTTCGAATTGATTTACCAAACGGGTGACATGCGCCGACTTACACAAAATGAAAGGTTACGTCCCATGCTACATGTTGACACAGTACAGACCGTTGTGGCAAGGATGACGAACGTTTCACAGTCTGTCATACTAATATTATAGGCCCACAATATCACAAACCATTATAACCTGTGCCCTTTCCAAAGAAAAACAAGTTTTTTCTTTGGAAAATGTACAGTTTATAACAATCATAGGAATCTGCAGACCTAACCCACTGGTCTTGTGACATGGTTTACGAAGTCGTAAATACATGATGCCTTTGTGAAACGGCACCCAGAACCGATCAAATTTATATTGTCCTTAAGTTTCATATACAACTGTCAGTTCCAGGCTGGCTGCATGTAAATAGACGATGAAATGAGAATCGGACCTCTTTAGGCCACTTTAGTAAGTTACAAGGCTTCGTCACCTACATTTAAATAGCCACGGACATTAACCCGCTTGGGATAGTTTGTAGACAACTACCAGTACCATACATCAACTGTGGGCTGCGTTGACTTTCATTGTTGACAATGTATTATGTAATAAACTCGGTTTATATTTTCTAGTTTACTTTCATAGTTTAATCAAACGTGATGGAATCATCATCATTCTGCAATTCGGTCCTCGCAGAATATGTGCTCTCCACCTAATATTGTCCAAAATAACTATCACACTGAATGTTCATTATAATGTACCATGTGGGATTTTAAAGCAATGGGTCATACCGAAATATACTTTATTTTGTGTGCCCTGTGCATAATTCATCTAGGTGACCATCAATGCCATCAGCAGCTATTTAGATGCACATTTAATATCCAATACAAATCGAGACTAACGGAACAATTTCTCTAGGAATGCAATGTTGACAAAATAAATTATCCATGCATAGATGTACGCCACTATGGTGTTTCATTCTTCCGTTGAAAGTTTATTCTTCAACTTGTCAAATGAAACCTCATCTCCATGTAAGATATGCATGTTCCATGAATGAATCCATTTATATTTAACTAGGATCAAGTTTCATTCATATTGAAACCGTTCAACTTTGGAATCCAAATTGATTTTTTTCTTAAATTCCGAATACGATCACGGAGATGAACTTGCAAAAAAGTACAAGGAAATGCTTTGTTTGTACATCATTTGGTATTCATCATATATGGCTGCATTGCTTTGGGAGAATTCCATGATTGATGTGACCAAATTTTACCGTTGAACATTTTTGTCAAATAATTGATGGTGTGGAATAAATTTGCAGTCGATTAGTGGCAAGTAACGTCCCACTTTAGACTTCTTATAAATTGATTTCTGGCACCCAGGAGGGAGTTTTACAAAGACATTGTAACTTTAAGACGTTATTAACAATGTCACCGAGTCAATGTGTTGACTTACAGATGCAACAACATGTTTTTAAAATGTGCACTTTCCCAAGAAAAGCAAGTTCTTCTTTGGCAGGTGCACAACTTATAACGATGTTTAGCGTGTGTAAACTAAACCTTTTGACCCGTTGACAAAGTTTACGACGTCGTCAATTTAAGACGACTTTGTGAAACAGTAACCTCTTTTTAACAACCAGAAGGGATCAATATCTGAGCAATCTTTGTTAATGGTATTCCTTAAGGGAATATCTTCCCCTTGTAAAACATAACTTTCAGACCATTTTGTCAAGAATAATTGCATGCAATTTGACCCCTCTCACTTTACCTTTATCCCCCAGCGATTCATAAGAACAGTATGAATATTAGACTTAATCGCATTTTGCTTCTAGTACAAGGAACTAAATGACCGAAACGTCAATCGTTCATCCACCACTCTGAACAAAATCACACTGCTGGTAATTTTCATGTAAAGAGATTTATTTGAATGGGTTACACTGTAGTTTTGTAAAAACCGCGAATTTACCAATAATGGACTAACCATAGAAAAGGTTAACTCCAGAATGTATGAAATTAATCCACATTCCAAATTGAAAAAAAACCCAACAATATCTAAAATTAATTAAAAAATAAGTAGATATTTTCATTTTATCGTTGTTCTTAAACAAATAAAGTTGTTGATTTTGATCTTATTCTATAATTTCCAAAACAATGTTTTATCATTATTATCATTTTCGCATAGCAAAATCTTCATAATATCAAAGAACTTAACTGCCTTTTAACGGACGAGTAGGCCACAGGTTTACAAAAAAGCTACTATACACTATGTACTATTCAACACTACACATGTTTCTTTCATAGAAAATGCAAAGTTTATAATAATTTAGCATGTGTAAGCTTAACGTGATTGCCAAGAAGACACAACTTATTAATGACACTTTTATAAAAGCAACTGATGTCTATCAAAGACATTACTCATAAACCCCTTCCACAGAGAAATTGTAATGCTCAGACCTCTTAACTTTCATCTTAGCGCTCTCGTGACGAGAGCGCTAAGACGAAAGTTAAGACATCTTAGCCTTATAATCACTTTGTTTGAATATAAATTGCTTTGTCTGTCGCTGTCTTTGCGTATTTGTCTCAGTGCTCTATGGGCAAGAAAAAATAAAAACTGAGATCGATATCAGCTTACTATAGCTTTGTGGAGCGGACCCTTGACGCCAAGTCCAACGGCTAAAATTAAAGATGACACGATTGGTATTATCCGTCGGTCCGCTGTCCGTACGCTGCAGCAATAATAACTGTGATCCGAAACTTACTTCATGTTCTTAGGGATATGAAAAATGTATTCTCAGGGAATACCAGTCATCAGGAGTAGACTCGGGCGCTCGGTCGGTCCAAGTCATATCAAATGTTCATTAGCACATGACTGAAATGCTCTAGTACACCTCATGATTAATGTAAGACTAGCTGTAGCCTAGTGATTTGCAGAAAAGAGTCCTGAGAGTCTAAGTAGTTCCACGACCCTGTCATTAGAGCTCAGAAGGTATCATTCTATCATAATTGATCCACTAAATTGAAATGGCCCAAGGATGTCCTTTTACTTCGTATCCTCTGAAACAGAGCTTTGAAACCACAGTCAAGGAAGATATTATCACACGTTAAAAAACATTCATCGTTTTGGAGTGAGAAAATACATATTAAAGTGGTAACATTATTTGTTAGTTACTGTGGCTGTTGTGTTCTTTGTTTCATTAAAAGACATTAAATATTTATTTGCACGTAAACTGTGTCCTAAACTGTGTCGTTTTATTTCCGTTTGAAATTTTGTTCTTATGATTAAATTATCAACTGAGCAAATTAATTGCGTTTGCAAATGTCAATAATTGAGGTAAAATTAGTTCTTTCCAAACAAAACGTGTTTTTGTCACTTTATACCAAACCAATTAGCTCAGATTCGGAATAAGATCTGAAGCCATTTTATCCTGCCCACGATGGCATAAAGACATGTCAATTATGGCTGCCCATGCCGTCGGTGGTTTATTTCAGAACATAGTGGTCACACGATTTTATAGAAACTCTGAGTAAGAACTGGGCTTGACCCCTTAAGTGTCAAGCTTAACACCCGGGTGCCGTTTCACAAAGATGTGATACTTTACGACGTCATAAACTATGTCACCCTGTAAGTGGGTTTGGTCCACAAATGCCCAAAGTCGTTGTCATCTGTGGATTTACCATAGCAAAACTTGTTTGAAAATATACAGTTGACAACAATTGTTGGCATTTGTAAGCGAATACATCGGCCCAGTGACTTGGTTTACGACGTCATAAACTTACGACGCCTTTCCGTTTAAATGTTCAAATGCCAATGCGACTAAGCTGTTGAAAACATCTTTTGTGATAATGTGTTGAAAAGAGCTCCGATTAGAGCTCTTTTTAACGAATTATTACAGAATATGTTTTCGACAGCACAAAGTAGTTGCAGTTTTAAGTCCTTCAGCACTTCATGAGTTAAGACGCTGTCAAAAACAATTACGTAGTCTTGTGATACGGATTTAGACTAACCGTCTGGAGAAAGCAAACATAGGATGTTTTATAAAACATATACCAGGTAAAAATTCGTCTACAACTATACATCTTAGTTTTAAAGTACTAGTATTATATCGTTATTATTATTAGTGGTAGTAGTAGTATATTAGTAAACTATAATACTATCATCATGAACAGTTTTGATAGGCAATGATAATAAATCTAAATCGTATTTCAAACTTCTTAACTTTAGATAATAAAATGGTTTATGGATATTAGGCAATAATACATTAAATATCGTAATATAATCGATTGGAATCTGACACCCGCACTTGATAAACAAGTCTGCTGATACGAAGGACGAAATAGGAGGTAATTCAACATGAAAGCCGAGTTAGGTCGGTATGTCGTGCGGCAAAATGAATTCAATTAAATGAACCAAAATCGAAGAAACACTCAGTCTGTTTTTCCCAGTAGGGACCTCTGTGGCCAACTTCATTAGCCGCTAATCAAATTAGAGGGCTGTCTCTTCCAATTTAGCATATCGTATGCATTGGAAAATCAATAGAACTTATTCATCTTGTTAAAAAAAATTTTTACTTCAAGTTTTATGTACGGTTGATATCTAGGTTTAAATATGCTATTGCTTCTTATGTGTTAGAAACACATAGTGTGAAAGATTATATTAAAAACAACTACTTTAAAACTCGCGTTCAAACTCACAAACTCCATTTTCAAACGTAACCGATAGTGTTTAGTTTGGCTGAGACCCGCTCATCATTTTAAGGGTCAGTATTAAAACTGTGACTATTTTCCGCCTATCCTTTGATATTTTTCAAGAGTTTACAAAGAATATATTTTAAACACATTACCAAAGGATTGGTTTTCAACATCTTGTTTCAGTTGGGATTTGATAACCAAAATGAGCAAATGTTGCGCTCAATATTTTAAGGTTTAATTACAAGAATAATCAGCTTTCTTAATTAAAAAGAAATACATAAAATACTTCAGCATAACATCAAAGTTTGACCTAATTTGGCCTCGTCAAAATGCAAAACTCTCATTATGGGAAGTATCCAATTACTCAGGTCGTACCACATGCGTCTATTTCCTATAACCCTTACCGTGCGACTCACGGAAAACTATGCCACACGGTAAGAGTTAAATCTTTTATTTCTTCAGTGATATACACTAGATTACAGACAATTAATTCTTTTAAAGCTAGAATAAATTCAGAGGCTTACCAGTTAAACAAAAACGACGTCCATTTCCCTTGCCACATTGTACTGGCACCAACCGTAATCCCGTGTCCATGGTTACCAGATGACATCCTTGACCAATACTGGCCAATATGGCTCAGTGGAAGTTTTTGTATAATTTTTGCCTAAGACGAGTGATTTCATTTATCAAAACTACATATATCATATAGGCCGTTGATCACTTCGGTCAGTATCCCGGGCACATTATAAGACATCTAGACACTTATTGTTTTAAATATATTTTCTCGACTAAACGGTGAATTTTGTTTCACGAAAGTATAAATAGCATTATTACAAGAACGTATGCCACCTACCTTAGCTTCCTTTGAATTAATGAAACAAAAACTATTTCCACAATGTTTAATAATGTTGTGTTGCTGCGGGTGTATGCGTACTTTTCATTTTAATCGTTTTAAAAATCCTGATTTATTGGTATCTGTTTCAATACGGATATATAACTCTGTCTTTTTAAAATCAATTTATAATTTATTTGATTTATTTTTATTTATTTGAAATGGTTAAAACAAAACAATGTATTCAAGGGGACTAAAGTAGTATACTTTATCATTATGACCAGAGACTGGATAAACAGAATATAGAGATATTATGAGCATGTTCCACAATATGCCTGTAATAAAAAAACGTTTTAACTTTCATCTTAGCGCTCTCGTTACGAGAGCGCTAAGCAGAAAGTTAAGGCGTTTTACTTTTCAGAGCCGTTGTAGAACGGGACTCTGCTTTGTCTTGATACCCCTTTATGTATTTGACTAAACAATCCATAGATTACAAGATTTATGGTCATGAAAAAAATGACTTTAGATGGATCCTTGCTTTGTGGAAAGAGTTTCTGTTGAACGTTTCAAGACAACCCTTTATTGTGTTGGCGTTGCTTCAAAGACGTAGAGTTTCAGATAAAACATAGAAGTTAAATCAGTTTTGATGATAAACTGAAAATTAAAAATGCTGGAAAATGTTAAGGTAACTAAGCCATGCTATTTGGATACGTAAAGTCTGAAAGATACATATTCAACGATTGCTGTATCTTAGTAACGCAGTCATATATAGAATACGACACAAGTCCTCTTGTCATCCCATTTAAGAAAATAAACAAACGAGTAAACAGTAAACATTAACTTTCACTAGTTTCTTTAAAATGGTATGCCACGGGAGCTAGTTTCGTATTTTATATATTACTTGCCTTCTAAAATGTAAATACAGCTTGTACTTTTCTGTTCAACTTAACTTACAATTTATTGTAATCATTCACTATTTTTCTATCTCAACGGGAGATAGCGATGTGTTTTACTTTAAATGTTCACCTGACAAACGTTTTAAATGTTAAGCACATATAAATCAAATTATTACGATAACCTTTAGTCTACACAATTTCAGGTTAGACTTGTTCTGGTCACAATTAAGTTGTTTGAAATGTTCCATCGCCGATCGTGAATTCGTTCCCTTCACTTGGTTGCGTTTCAAAGGATTTGAGGATGTTGGCCGTTTTACCCCAAACCAAACAATACCTGTATAGAACAATACCTTCCTAAATGTATAAAGTACGTAGCTAAATACTTACAACACAGTTTATGATAAATGTATCAATGTGAAGGCCATCATAAAGTTACGTAACTATTCTATATAATTTCATACCACAAACAAGTATTTTAAAGGGGATTTAATGGCAGCCTCTGTCAGCACCTTATTCACGGGGTGATACTTGAACGTTAATCATTATGTGTATGCATACAAGGTTGTTTGTAGAATAGAGCTGATAAAATTTTATCACCAGATTTTAAAAGGCAACATCACTACGTGATACACTGAAAACAATCAACACCCGCGCTGTCATTAGGCAGTGTTTAATAACAATTTAGTTACTAAACAGAAGTATTTCAACGGATGAGTAATAACATACAATAATACCTCACAGATAAGTTAGGTAAAATTAACTATAAGGTTTTTTATTTCGTAAGCGCTCAGTTTACAATAACATTTCAAAATTAAACACATTATTTTGATAATGCTGACAACACATCGGTTTGTTATACCTCGCAGTAATGTAAACATCAATTACAGAAAATAATTTGTTGGATTGTTTTTATTTTTACTTAAAGGCACTGACTATATAAATGATTCATCTGACGCTCATGTTAGGGCCCGACTTACATCGGCAACTTATTAAGTATTGATTGTGAAAACTATTTAATAAAGTCCTTGTATGGGTTATTTGTACCTTCTTGTGTTTATGTCTGATATGTAATATGCTTACTTATCAACTTTTGAAGCCTTACAGTAGCGTTTATAATGCTATTCAATGACATGTAATGCCTCGGGGTATACATCACACGGCTAATTGGTTTGGCTTACAAATACTAACCTCATTATAAACCCTTACCACAGTAAACTAAATCCATTGCATCTAATTTATATAGCGACTACAAGTTGGCTTCAGAATAGACTGGCCCCCGTTTTATGAAAAGATCATAAATTTACGACGTCGTAAACCATGTTAGTGGCTTAATGGATTTGGCCTACAAATGCCAAAAAAATCGTTGTAAGCTGTGCACTTTCCAAAGAAAAACTTGTTGTTCTTTGGAAAGTGAACAGTTTACAATGTTTTTGTAAACCAAATCCATTAACACAGTGACATGTTTTACCACGTCGTAAAGTTATGACGTCATTGCAAAACGGGACGAAAGTTCAAAGTCAAATATAATGGTAGTTTGTTTTGGTCAATTTCAAAGTTATACCTCGTCTTAGTGAAATATTAACAATGTTAAAAACATATTTTACGTATTTTTTTTCAAATGTCAATTTTTGTTTTGCGATATATTGGGATAGGCGTACATGAATTGCAAAGCATAATGTAATGTATTGCAAATTAACATTTTATTTATCATTCAATATGTTTACGTTTGGGTAAAAACACAATATATACCCGTGTCTAATATTTAACCCTCAGAGTGCCATGTTCTTCATTTGTCGGTTTCAATGTCCAAAATCATATCAAATTAGGCTGTTGAAAACATATCCTGTGATAATTTGATTAAAATATCTACTGTCGTAGCTCTTCAAACACATTAGCACAGTTAGTTGGTCAATAACACAGGAAGGTTAGAGATTATAGTTTTACTAAAATAAATTTCGCACTTCAATGTATCAACGACTTTTAAAATATAATTATTGAAAACAAAATTTGAAAACAATTTTCACTGATGATAGCCATTTTCTTCGAATGTTTTAACATTCATATTTTAAATTTGAATTATTACACATGTGTGAAGTTGCACAACGTTTAATCTGAACAAAATGATTGATTAAATTATTTGTTTTGCATATGAATATTTAAACCTAAACATTATAATCACCAATGTACCGATACATCACCCACGTATTCCAATAAGTAATTGTATCACTCCGTACTGTATCAGACAGTGATACGGCTTTGCCTTAATAACCGAGGTATCGGTCAATCTTGTGAAAACACATTACACTTCATGACCGCAATGATCATGGGCCCGATCCCCAAAGCGATCTTATAATTAGGCTAAGTTGATCGTAAGTGCTAAAAAATAGCATTGGCTTACGACTGTCGTAGCGCTGAGATCGCCTTGGAACCGGTGCTATTTGGCACCGGTTCCAAATCGATTTTTGCACTATGATAGTCGTACACCTGTGATAAGAAACTAATCCACAGGACATTGTTTCAAAAGTCACTTATGATCACCTTAGCCTAAAATCGCTTTGAGGAACGGGCCCCTGTTTTTGTCTGCAAAACATGTTCACAAATTTGACACCGGATGTCATTAAAGTGTTTATGACACGGCAATCCGTCTTAAGGGCTATGGTGTTCGGTCGGCAGACCACGTTAAACATCGGTATTGTGCAAGATGTTCAACAAAAACAACAGTTACACACAAATATTCACACAAAAGCAACAATAAACAAAATAATAATAAATGTAATAATGCTAGCCAACTATTCAAAAAACGTTAGTTCTACTTTCCCAAAGTATAATATGTTTTTTTTTTAAATAAACAACAAATAAAAATAAAAATATCAACTCCATAGAATAATCAAAATCGTTATCTGTAAAAACAGAATACAAATATATACAACTTCATATTTTGCATTATTATTGTTTTTGTTGGCTCACTGTTAGTATTATGAAACCTAATAATCAATCAGTTTGTTTTTATATTGTTGTTCATCGTATGCTTTTTACTTGAAGTTTAAGCTTACTGATTTACAGATGTCATAATCGTAATAAGCTGTGCATTTGTTTTTCTCCTGGAAAGTGCACAGTTTACAAGGCTGTTGGCATTTGTGAGCCAGGCCCCCGTTTTACGAAGATGACATAACTTTTTATGAAAAGATCATAAATTTACGACATCGTAAACCATGTCACTGGGTTAATGAATTTGGTTTACAAATGCAAAACATCGTTGTAAACTGTGCACTTTCCAAAGAAAAACTTGTTTTTCTTTGTAAAGTGCACAGTGTACAACAATTTTTGCATTTGTAGACCAATTTCATTGACCCAGTGACATGGTTTATGACGTCTTATAGTTATGACGTCTTCGATTTCGTGAAACGGGGGCCGGGGCATTATTTCACAAATCTGTGTAAATTTAGGACGTCGTAAACCATGTCACTGGGTTAATGGGTGTGGTTTTCAAATGTCAAAAGTCTTTCTAAACTGTTCACCTTCCAGAGAAAAAACTTGTGAAACTGGAAAGTAGATAGTTTATAACGATTTTTGGCATTCGCACGTCTAACCATCAGCTCAGTGATAAGGTTTACAACTTCGTAAATTTATGATGGCATTGTGATGACTATTGAAATAGAATATATATGTGTGTTATGCCTCTTGTAAATCGCAAAAAGAAACCCAGAAATATCAATTTTCATAGCTATTATTATCTTAAGCAAAATATACTGGTTTGAAAATACAATAAATACACTTCTTAAATTTGTTTCCGCAATTATGTTGCATGTGAATATTTTTCATCCGTAGATCTTTAAAAGTGAGATTGTATTTCAGTAGAATATGAAATAATAAAATGTGTATCGCACTCAGACATATCATTTTCAAATGAAAGTATTTGATTAAAAATTAGATATATACAACTCATATTTATGGATGCCAATGTTCCAAATCTGTTTTAAACCGCTTATACGACGTCGATCTTGCGTTGTCAACAACAGTTAAATATCTTAAGGATATGTTTTTCATAAATACATTGTGCTTTTTTATGAGGATTCTGTGGCTAGTGTAAAAAAAATGTCATGTGATGGTCATCTGAAAATTACAGATTGCCAGGTAAACACTGGGCATTATGTACTTGTTGAAGTTAACCACACCTATAAGCCTTAGGCCAAAAATAAAAAAGGTTATGTTTCCGATTACCCCACCTTGCCTACAGCATAGGTGCCGACCCTTACCTTTTTATTATCATGACAAAAAATA
>JAULCD010589232.1:0-13441 GCA_032361085.1 Calliostoma canaliculatum
AACAGGTAGTTACATAATTAAATAGTTCATTAAACTGCAAATGTCTCTTCTTTCTGTAATAAGTTCATTTGTATCTGAGAAACCAAATTATAATTTTAGTTCATTCAAAAATTAGAAAGGTTTTCAGTTGTTTATCTGAAGGGATCAAGGCTCCGTTTTACAATGACGTCATAACTTTAAAAAGCTTTCTTTGCAAGGTGCACAGTTTACAACGATTAAATTGTAGACCAAGTCTATTAACCCAGTGATATTGTTTAGGAGGTCGTAATGTTTTGACGTCTTTGTAAAACGGGACCCATATTATAATGAATATGTTTATATTTATATGTATACGAGAATGAACAGTCCGCGAAAAGAGAACTTTTCAAGAAAGCTAGATTGTTTTTTGTTTTATTTGTCAGAGGTACTGCTTGAAATAGAAATTCCGAATTCCAAAAGTGCATTGGATCAATTCCCATGTGGGATTAGAACCCACATTCTAAGAGTCTAACACTAATTGACCACCAACGCTAAACATCCATCTTCTATTAACTATTGAACCAGCGGGACCCAACGTCTTTACTTCACCATCACAATAAGATACAGCTGACCACGGAACACGTCTGTTTCCTCTTACTTATCGTGTTAGATACGTAGCAACGCCTGGCGACTGATGGGTCGCATCAGCAACACGACGCCTGAGAAGAGCAATTGTAATTCAAGTTTAATTGGACCTTGTATCTTGTCTGCTTCGATTTCCATAGATCCAATTGCGTCCCAGACAGTGCTGTGTTCTGCACCCACATGCTCTATTTGATTATGTGAACTCGTGAAAACACCATTAAATTCGGCCCAGTAATCGATTCCGTCGGGAACTGTTGGAAGTGGGGATTCTTTATGACCACAGTTGCAGTCTGATATTAAAAATTAGATATGATGATCATATATTCCTATTGGGAAAAACATATCCTAAATAATAAAACAATTTGGTCCGTCCGTGACTACCTCGCGACATTCATGTTCATTTTGAATACATGTGTATGATGGGCGGCTAGACGCTGGTCAACTAATGTCTCAATTTACGGAAATATTAGATTGTTGAATATGAAAATGGAACTGAAAGACTTTATGTTGATAGTGAACCCGTAACATAGGCCCCCGTTCCTTAAAGCGATATTAGGCTGAGTTGAACATATGCGAATGTTTAAACAACGTCATATGGACTCGATTCTTGTCATAGGTGTACGACTGTCGTACCGGTTCCAAAGCGATCTCTGCGCTACTACAAATGTAAGCCAATGTTATATTTCAGCACTTACTATCAATTTGGCCGAAGACGGCTTTGAGAAACGGGGCCCTGAGAGGTATAAAATAAACTCGGAGGAAACACTAAAAAAGTTTAGGTTTCAAGTTCTGAGCAGTTTGACGTAACGTCTGGCAAATTCAGGAGATTCAGCAGGTCCCACCGATTTATTTTCAAAATCGGCTTTACAGAAAAAAAAGTACTTTACATTTGATGATTTGCGGTTCATTTGGCATAACACCCCTTTCAGTTACATTCAAACAAGAATTATTTGTTACTAGGCTAGATTTTAAAGTGGGAAAAATACAATATCATCATTGAGTTGTACAATCGTGTATACATTACTCCACAATGATCACTACAGTGTAACATGTAAGCATTAAAGGATCAACCATGTTCTAGACATATGTTATGAAACAGGTTAAAATTATATCTAGGACAACCAAATAGTCACCGAATTATATCCCCTCAAACAAACTGTAATGCACAGATTGAAAGAAGTAAGTGCACAGAAGTGGTTATTTGATAAGGACAGTTCAAATTAAGGTACTACATGTACCTATAAAATCTATAAAACTGTTTTACATTTGGAAACTTTTTGTTTGTTTTTAAATTAATGTCACGTTGTAATGTAATGTAATGTTATCTTTATCAAAGTTCAGATGCGGAAATCGTTGTTTTCCAGTAGAACTAGGTAGGTGACAATATATACCATGATGCTGATAAATTTTTAAATTATGTAATAAAATGACATGGTCAACAATATTCCCTGTGATAATGTTCTATATTTATGCTGGCAATCATTTCATAAGTTATACATAGAAATATAGCATCATCTCTTCGATTAATAGTATTATGCCATCATATTTAAATACAAAATTATTAAAAATAACAAAAACCACAACTCTGAAAAAAATCGTTACACTGTTCCTATTTTTGAATTCCATTTAGGCCTTAATGCCATTAAGTCAGACATAAAATTACGTTTTCTTATATGTAGCAGTCTTTGAGAAAACTGGTCCCCCATGAAAGATTCTACGCACTAATTTACAAAAAATGAAACAAGGGGACGTAACAAACGTAAAGCCGTCACTCCGTCCAACATAAAATCGATTGTATTCATACACTATATAAGTTAAGTTAAAACAGAAAGAAAGAAAGAGTATGTAACTCTATAATTATACTGACGCACAATGAAAACGCAAAACCTATTTTGGTCATTTTCAAAAAAGTTTTAGGATACAAAGTCACTTTTCACACTTAAATAACGTGATATAAGGTTGCCAAAGAAAGCCATGTGCATAAATGGGTTTAAGCCCATTGAGTGTTTCTGGCATAGGGGCACTTAATGAAAACACAACTATGGCAGATTACTCGGATCTGTTGGAGTGCATGGTTATCATAACATGCAAGTGCAAAGCCTGTGGCTGGACGCATGAAAGGCACTATGGTTTAAAATGTCGATACTAGTCACAAAATGCCACAGCTCAGTGAACAATAGAGGGAACAAGCTATTGGTATGCTGTTGATCGGAACATCGCAGACTGAGGTTGCCCGCCACTTTGGAGTGAGGCCATCCACCATTTACAGACTCCAACAATATCAGCAGCAATCGGGAAGTGTTCATGACCGTCCACGGCCAGGCCGACTTCCGGTTACGACACCCTGTCAAGATCAACACATCCGACGTGTTAACCAGGGAAACCGCTTCCAGACAGCTGCAAACACAATTTAGAACACTGTAGGACGCAACGGACGCCAAATCAGCAGACATTAGACGCCTGCGAGCTGTAGGAATGAGGTGCAGGAGGCCCGTTCTTCAACCTCTCTTGAACAACCATCGACATCAGCAAATGCCCTTCATATTCCAGCACGACAATGCCCGACCACACGCTGCACGCCTTACCAGAGACTTCCTCCACCAAGCAGGGATTCCAGTGCTTCCCTGACCAGCCGTCTCACCAGATCTTAACACGATAGAGCACCTGTGCTTGGGCGCCGTATCCATCAACGTCAACGTCAGCCAAACAACGTCGCAGAGTTGACCCTAGCTTTACAGCAGGAGTGGCAAAACATCCCAGATGCATCTGTTCGACGTTTGTGCGAGTCCATGCCACGCCGACCCTGTGCTTGCATGCGGGCTCAGGGAGGTCACACTCGCTGACTAAAATAGGGCGGGTCTGTGTCTAAAACGTGACGTGTCACCCGTCATTTGTAACCTGATGTTCTCATGTTTTTGGAATGAATAGACAATAAAATTATGTATATAACTGTAATAAAAGATTGTTGGCAAATGTTGTTTTTTATTGTGTTTTCCAACATTGAAGTGGGTTTTGCGTTTTCAGTGTGCGTTAGTATATAAGAACAGGAAATTTCCCAACAATTCTTTAACTTTAACTAAAACAAAATATACTGTGTTTTACCCTTTGAGTACAAGACTCAACATCTGTCCCGTTTATTGTCCAAAATCTAATATAAATATGCTGTTGAAAACAGTCCCTTCATAATTTGTTGAGAAGAACTCCTGTAGGTGTTTTTTTTAACAAATTATTTTGGAATACATTTAACAGCAAACAGTAGTCACATTATCAGGTCTTATTAAAAATCAATTTACAAGGGTTAACGGTTGTGAAGCTTAGTTCAACACGGTTTCATTTACAGAACATATAAAACATCGTCCTACCTTGAAACCTGAAAACTGGTACATTCTGTACGGTATATCACTCTTCGTCGTTGTTACCAGCGCACTAAGTCCTCGAAGTGAGTTACTGACGGCGTTCAACTTTTTCTTCCCTTCCTGTCGGTTAAGTTTCCGGGTATCTATGGTAAAACACACACCCATTTCCGTAATTCTCGTGGACAGAGCATCGTTGCAGTTCTCCCAGTAATAATCTCCCCATGCACAGTGAAGTCCGGACCCCATAACCATATCCTCCACCTCCTGAATCAGCGCATCAACAATATCGTCAGCTGTTTCATTCAACGGAGGAAGTCCCTCCTTCTTGATCAGCTTGTTGAGGACTTTCTTCCCAATGAGATGAAATATTCCAGTAATCTCAGTCAGATATGGCATTGCCATTTGTGTTCTTTTATCCATTTTGTCAACAAAATGCTTGTTGAAAACGTTGAGGTCACAGATGGTGACGGAGGGAAAATCCTCTTCCTCCACGTAGCGGATATTGACGCTGGTGACAGTGGGATAGCGATAGAAGTCCGACATCTGGCAGTAGATGACCGTGACAAGGAGGAACGCCATCACCATCACCACGATACACCAGAATATGCTGACAACAAACAAAAACAATGATAGTTCAGGAATTCTTGGATGTAAACTACTGGTTAGAATGTTTAGAAATTATTCAGCAGATTTCAATTGGTTTGATGAGATTTCCTGTGAAAATCTCATCAAACCAATGGAAAACTGCTGAATAATTTATATAATAGTTCAGGATTTCTTGGATGTCAACTTCTGGTATGTTCGTAAATTCAGGACGTTTCGGGGCATATGCCTGCTCCTTCATTCACCTGATGAAGTAGCAAGCATATACCTCGAAACGTAGTGAACTTACGAACAAAGCAGAAGTTGACATCCAAGAAGTCCTAAACTGTGTACCATCACTTCTAACTGTTCATAAAAGAATTAAAAACAATGATGAAACCGAGTGAATATTAATTATATTAACATTTTAAATTTCAGTTTGAGGAGATTAACATTTTATAATTGCTATTTACAATCCTATTTTAAAACTGTTCTTGAAGGACAGACACTGGGCTCGTGGAGTCGGGCTATTCTAAGAGGTATTTAATGGACACCCTAGTGTCACTTAACCCTTACCCTGCGGCATAGTTTTGACATGTGTCCTCAGTGGCCTATCCCGGAAGTTTTAAGGGGTTTGCCTATTCCAATTAGTGCCTCACTCAACATCATCGCCTGTCTCTCCAAACGGCTCACGGAAATATCCGGGTCAGGCTACCATGACCCGGATATTTCCACGAGCTGCACGGTAAGGGTTAAGGAACACTGTGTATGGAAATCTACTATGAACTAAATTGTTTGGTTTCCAACTGGTCTGTAGTTGTGAACTGTGTTCTTTCAACATGTGTACACTAGACAAATGTACTGAAGTTTTTCAGCGGATTTCCATTGGTTTGATAAAAACAATTCTATGGAATACTTTCTAAAACAAATTCTAGTGTCAGTTATAAACACATGCATTGTGTTTTTAAAATGCCCATCTTATAACATTTACAGTTGCTTAGAAAAGTTTGTTTTTGAAAATGCACAGTTTTTAACAAACTTTACTGTTAGAAGCGTAACCTGGTGGATCGGTTACACAAGCGTTACCTAAAAACGTTTTGTGATACGTGTGTTAGTTGAGATTTACAAACTGTGTGACGTAAAATATATATAAATATGTCTTTTTATATTTAGCATTTTCTCGTCATAAATCGTTCAAAGTGTATGGCACATAATGCATTTTGTGGATATGAAATTGTTTCATCAGTTACGGACAACTAATAAAACATACACGTAATGTTTATAAATGAGTGTACGGTATCATGTATTCTTGTAAAATGTCATACAAACATTATTTTGTTTTATATATATGTTCTGTTTACTAGTGTACAGGAACTTCAGTTGGAATCGGAATATGGAGATTTTACAATTGCAGTTAATTTGACATTATTGGAGACTCTTACAAGCTGTAAGAAACATCTTATCACATCAAGGTTTGACCTACTTGTAAACCTTTGTCTGTGATGATGACTGCTATAAAATTGATCCTACTGCTAAAATTCGACTGCTATAAATTTGATCTTACCATTATAAATTCGACTGTTATAAATTTGATCTTACTGCTAAACATTCGACTGCTATCAATTTGATCTTACTGCGATATATTCGACTGCTATAAATTTGATCTGACTGCTATAAAATTGAACTTTGTGGGAACCGAAAATACAAACAACATTACAACCTTGTAATATGCAAAGTATTAATGTTTCTGTTGTGGACAAAGTCGACTCACAAAATGTCCAAACAACAAACTTTCTATCTACTCAGATGACATAAAGTTCAACACCACAAACTTCCAGGGTGCCGTTTCACAAAGACGTTGTAAATTTATAAAGTTGTAAACCTAATCATTGACTTTCAAAGTGCCAAACATCGTTGCAAACTGTGCATTTTCCAAAGAAAAACTTGTTTTTCTTTGGAAAGTGCACTGTTTACAGCGATTTTTGGCATGTGTAAACCAAATCCATTAACCCAGTGACATGGTTTACGACATCGTAAAGTTATGAAGTTTTTGTAAAACGGGCCCCTGGCACATGACTCATTTAATTGCCTGAGAAAACATATTTGCACGAGAGATTCAATTTTATTTTAATGTTTCTATTATTTCAATATAGAAATAGCCATGATTAGAAATACAAATAACGGAAAGCTCACGTTTCTCATCTAAAATGAATTATGTTTGTAAGAGTTTGAAATAAACGGATACCGCGAGCCGCCAGCCACATTTGCCAAGTCAACTAATGCAGTATTTATTAGGTGATCTATTGATAGCGAACTCCTTGAAAAGTAACACCTATCTCATTTATCATTAAGCAGGGGCTGATTACTTACACACACGCGAGCAAACAGGTAACTTATAATGTATCTATGTATTCCATTGTCGTCAAGTCGTTTAACCTCTAGAGTGCCAAACTAATTTTAGTAAGACATAAAACTATGTGCTGATGAGAGCCTATCCCGTGATAATGTGTTCAAAAGAGCTTCTGTCGGAGCTCTTGTGAGCACAATATCACAGAATAGGCTTTCACAAACCTATTTAAAATCTAAAAATTGAAACAGAAAAGTTTTAAGCTTGGCGCTTTAAGGGTTAAAAGCCACAAACGATTTATGATTTTTTTTAATGTTTAATTTATTTTAATTATCATGCTGTAAAGGAATACTATTTTTTTTTATTAATTTTAATATCTAAATATTTTGCTCTGATTGAAAAGTTTATGGCAATAATATGTTTTACAGTACAACAAATATGACTGTTGTTCAGATTTAAAAAATTAAAATTTTAAAACGACGATTGTAATTTGACATCAAAGCAAGGCTATGTCAATAACTATTGTTTGGCTAATATATTATATTTACAAACGCTAAAGCTTGTGGTAACTTTTGAGTTTTTATGTTTTTGTTCCACAGTTTTCAATTGTGACTATTGCAAATCGAAACTGTGGTATTCCGTAGTATACCACAAGTGTTCATCATACCAACTTCTAGAAAATGCCTAACAAAGAGCTGTGATTTGGCATTTCATCATACATCTCTAGGAGTCAGATGGTGTAAATGACGGTTATTTTTAGGGCCTCGTAATGCTAGGAAGTCTTAACTTTGACCTTAGCGCTCTCGTGACAATAGCACAATGATGAAAGTTATGACATGCTTATACGAGTTTTGGGAATCAATACCTTACCAGTATGGCTGTTTGGTTCAATAGAAGTGATTGATCTTACTTATGCTTTGTGAAACGGACCCCAGGTCATTGTTTTCAGTTACTTTCTCCGTGTTACATTTGTATTTCGATCTTTTTTCTAAATGCAAAGAATTGTTTTTAAAATTTCAGCTGTAAGTTATCCTAGTGTTATCAATAATCTAGGTCCCATTCCATAAGCTCTCATAAAGCTAATATGTCTTAACTTTCATCTTAGGGCTCTCATCATGAGAGCCCTAAGATGAAAGTTAAGACATCTTAGCCCTGCTACAGCTTTATGAAACAATGCTCTGCTGTTTCCCAAGCTCCCTTAAGTCGAGTTATGGTTAACAGTCAAACAGTTGTTGACACAATGAAGCAAAAGAATAGTTTGCTGCACGCACTTAAGGTCTGCAAACATTAATTGCTTTCAACGTCAAAACTTTCCAAGCGCGTTGTCTTCAGTGAAGTAAGACATACTGACCTTTACGTCAAACACCTGGGCCCCGTCCATCAAAACAACCCTGCTGTTAAGATGATCGTAACTATTTTTTAAAACAAATGCCCTGTGGAGTTGTTTCTTATCAAAGTTTTACAACTGTCGTAGCACAGAAATCGATTGGAACCAGAGTCGTAAGCCAATGTTTTATTTTACCAATAACGTTCAACTAAGGCTAAGATCGCTTTGAGAAACGGAGCCGCGATCACAGCCTTGATAGTTTAGCAACCTATGCGTGTGTTTTCTCTTCTTCTAATTTCCTTTAGGTATGATTAAATCTGTCCCGATAAATATTTACGCATACCAAATTGATCAACAAGTGCAAGTTAGGTTACATTCATGGTGCCGTGTCACAATGTCGTAAGCCAGGTCACTGGGTCGACTGATTGGTCTACAAATGACAGACAAACAAGTACACTTTTTGCAGCGGGTTCATTAAAATGGGATGAACTGCAAATGATTTATAAATAACTGCACAGACTACAATGATATTTGGTATTTGTAAATCGAATATATCGGCTCAGTAAAATGGTTCACGACGTCGTAAGATTACTACGGTTTTGTGAAGAGACTTATAGCAGGACGATAGAATTTAGTTGCCAAACTGTCCAAATAATTTTAAAATTATCATATATAACGGTGTATCATCAGTGACCAGTTGTACTATGCGCAATGCTATCCTATTCCTGGGGCCCGTTTTACGAAGTCATAACTTTACGACGTCCTAAATCATGTCACTGGGTTGATGGATTTGGTCTACACATACAAAAACTGGTTGTAAACTGTGCACTTTTCAAAGAAAAACAAGGTTTTTTTTTAGAAAGTACACACTTTACAACCAGTTTTTGCATTTGCGGACTAAATGTATTAACTCAGTGATATAGTTTAGGACGTCGTAAAGTTATGACGTCTTGGTAAATCGGGCCCCTAGTACATAACACTTAGATTTATCCACAGAATGCCTATGCATTGTGATGAAAATAGTTTGTACTGTGGGTGCTTCATAGTGGGTGCTACATTGTGGGTGCTACATAGTGGGTGCTACATTGTGGGTGCTACAATGTGGATGCTACTTGTTAAGCAAAACATTCCTGTTTAACAAAGTTACCACAAGCTTAATACGTCATAAATCCAACACTCCCTTCACAATCAAACCCATTCACTGAAGACAGAGTCGATTGACCTAAACTGTTACATGCACAAACTACTAAATAATATAATGACAACTGTCGTAAGTTTTGTTAGGATCAGACGTCTTAACTGTCAGCTTAGCGTTCTCGTAACGGGAGCGCTAAGATGGAGATTTAGACGCATCAGCTTTACAAGATCGTGTCTTAGACTTGTCAAGACCTTCGCCGTTTAGCCCCAAAGAATCCTTGTATGACTAAGACGTCATTACTGCTAGCTCAGCGCTCTCGTTACGACACAACAACTGAGGTTAGATGGAAGTTAGGACATCTTTGGTTCAGGACCAGAATGCTTTTAATAATTTTAGCAGGCACCACATGCAACATTCTAATTAACAATAAACTAGATTCCTCTTCATTTGTGAATTTGATTATTTCCTTCCTGTTGACGGTAGCAATTATATCCGTCTGTATTCCATTCAGCTCCCTGAAGGTTAATTGTGCTCGTTAACCTCGCTTGTTTACTTCATCGGAGTGTCAGCATGAACATTTGTCAGAGTTTATCAGAGTGCCAACATGAACATTTGTCTGTTTCATTGTCAGCATGTCCATCTTATTGTTTTTGTGTAATCACATTCCGTGATCATGTGTTTAAAAAAACCTTTTTAATCAACTTAATATATGACAGATTTCAATAGCCCACAGTTTTAAGTCCTATTAAAATCAATTTCACCAGATGAAATACAGGTATGTCGTCTTTATATTTATGTGTTGTTGTTGGGTTTTGGTTATTTTTATTGTTGCTACTGCTAGTTTGTTTGTTTGTATTTTTTTCTCCTTTTTTTATAGTGTGTTTCGTTTTGTTATTGCTTTCATTTTTGTGTGTATGTTTTAAAATTAATTGATACTATGTTTGAAAATATCATCTTCAATAAACAGTTTAACTATATGTGATTATGAAAATCAAGTATATTTTAAGAAAAAACTATTTGTTATATAAATAGCATACCTGAACTTTGTAGTAAGGAATATAAAGCAGTAGTGTTTGTACACAAAACAGTATCAGCTTCACGCGATTGTTTTCACAAAGCAATCTGAAGTCGTTTTATCTATCGTTACCTCATGCATTATTGAATCAAAGATTCAATGATGGCGAACTGTGGGGAAATTATCACCTTGTTTCTGACCTAGCCGAATAATCAGATGCTACGTATGGGTGCGTAGCTGAACCTGAAAGGTACTCCGTGACCCCCTGGTGGTGGTCTCTCACGGTTATCAAGTTTATTGCCGTAAATCAAGCAAGGACAAAACAACTCAGTGCGTTCAAAGGGTTTATTGCATGTGACAGATTAAACCTTGAAGTGACGATACTTCCCATGATCTATGATTGCATGTACTATATCACCTTCAACCGAAACCCAGGTCACTTTTGAAGTTTAGTTTTAAATATCAATACAGTTGTGAGCGGTTAAAAACATTTCCTGTAGTAATTTGTTTGAAAGAGCTCCCTGTGGGAGCTCTTTCAAACGAATTACTCCAAGAAAGGTTTCAAACGACTTACCATAACAGTAAACGATTTTACGGTACAAGCTTTTTGACAGTACGAAATTGTCAAAGGTTTTTCATTTAAACGTTCACAGTTTATAAAGAAACAAATTGATAGTGGGAATCGAACCCATGGTCTGAGTGTCCTAGTGTTTTGGTTTTTCGTTAATGGAGAAACTTTCGGAGCCACCAACGAGAACAGGATATGTTTTTAAAAGCACAAAGCAGTATAAAGTTTTGCTTTGAAATGATCACAGTTTATAACAATTTGGATATTGGAAACCAAGCCCATGGGGTAGTCTCACAGTATCAAGGACCTTAAAACAGAAAAGCTTTCAGAGCAACTAACGATTGCCTCTGCAATTACCAAAGTGAGCGAGGCTTCGTTACTCTACACTAATTACAAATACCTTCGTGATGTCACATTTCTATGAGAAGGGTGACGATTAATAGGCTTCTGTTGCAAACGGAATTAAGGTGATAACACGTTTAAACTTCGCAGCGGATGCAGCAGCTGTACGGCTTCTGTCCTTCGTTACACAAAGCTATCGTAAGGCTAAGATGTTTTATCCTTCATCTCGGCACTTTCATAACGAGAGTGCGAAGATGAGAGTTAAGATACCTTAGCTTTTGACAATTTTGTGTAACATAACCTTGTTTTTTAGCTTCCTTTCAGGTGTTTGGTACTGTGAAAGTGATCAATGGTCCAGCAGAAATATTAACTACGACCATAGCTTACTAAAGCTTTGTGTAGCGGGACCCTGAATAGCAAACTTTGTATTGATTGACGCGTGGCACAGTGTACTACGGTATCAGAAGCAAGGTCATACTTGGCACTAGCAATAGAAGTAAGTGGGTGATATAATATACAAGCTCACTGCTTATGTCGGCAAGAAAAGTGATGAGTTACATAACTTGTTTAAAAATATTTGTAATGTGTCGAGTAATGCATGTCAAGATCAATAAAGGAAAACTTTCCTTTTGCCTTTTAATAAAGATCTGAATTACTTGCAATCTCTATTAACTTCTCATACATTTTCAATGAAAAACTCTTTTCAAAAGGAGTATTTCATTTTATGTTGCTGATTTGCAGTTTTGGAAAAATAGAAATTTGAAATTAATGTGATCAAATTTTAAATTTCTAACATTATGATCTGGGCCCCGTTCCTCTAAATGATATTAGGCTAAGTTAATCGTAAGTGCTAAACTATAACATTGGCTTACGACTGTCGTAGCGCAAAGATCGCTTTGGAACCGGTGCCATTTGGCGCCGGTTCCAAATCGATTCCTGCGCAACAATAGTCGTAAACCTCACATATGAAACGACTCTACAGGACGTTGTTTTAAAAATAACTTACGATCAACATAGCCTCAGATTGCTTTGATGAACGGGGCTCTGGCCTTTTTGCTAATGTTGAAGGTTATGCTGATGACCCTCTGAAAAACCCTTGCTGTTGTGATCAGAACGGCTAAATGACATTTAGATGTCATCAATTACAGATACCGGCAACGTTTGCACTTTTCAAAGTGTCAGTCACACCGGGTCTGCGACTGGAGATCTAAATGAGGCTGAAACCTGGTGGAAATGCGTAAAGAAAGCGTGCAACTGGTCAAAAACATCGTGGATTATCGCGTGAGTGATATTACTCGCAACAAAGTCATGTTCAAAACTTCTGATATGTGGCTGCGAGTTGAAAGAGGACGGAGACAGGTCCTACAATGTCGCATCACCGATCGTGCTTGGTTGCACCAGCAGTCATTGATAATACGACTGATCGGGCAAATGGTCGTGGCAACTGACGATTGGTGGTGCCACCTGTCATACAACCTGATGATCAATTCCGCTACGATTGTTCCTACAACTGGTGATTGACGTTCCCCACTAGAGGCACAATTACTAGCAACTGAGCCCGTTCCTCAAAGCGATTTAAGCTAAGTTGATCGTAAGGTTTTTTTTAAACACTGTCCTGCGAAGTTGTTTCTTATTGTAGGCTTACGACTGTCGTACAGCAGAGATCGATATGGATTCGGTGCCATTCGGCACCGGTTCCAAAACGATTTCTGTGCTACGACAGTCGTAAGCCAATGTTATATTTTAGCACTTACAATCATCTAGCTAAAATCGCTTTGAGGAACGGGGCCCTAATCTTGTTATCGGGCTTTTCTAATCGTTGATAGTCGCAAGAGCAGCCGTACCCTCATGCGTACGATGACTTACTGGCTTTCCGAATATAAAACATCAACGCCTGAAAATTATTTGAATTTATTATCTGTCAGGACAGATTCTAGTGGACAGAGCGGCAATATTGACATGAAAGTTACATGTACATGTATGGATCACTGTATTTTAGTGACAACATCACGGGAAGAGTAAGTATGTCCTGCCCTACCAGTGGCACCCACCACACATACACCTTTAATGAACGTTCACACGCTGCTGACCACACAGAGTAAATTGGCGAATCAAAAAATGTCCTTGACACACTAGAAAGACCAAGTTTATTATTGTTGTAAA
>JAULCD010589343.1:0-19590 GCA_032361085.1 Calliostoma canaliculatum
AAGGCCACAGTTGAGCTCTATTTCCATATAATATTCTATGTAACTCTTTTATCTTTTAAACCCAACAAGGGTTAAACAGTCGACAAATACATTGTAAGCAATTTCCCGAAAAGATATTCAAGTGAAAAACATGTGTAAAGCTATATTCAAAGTCTCTGAGAAAAACATGTGTGAAGCTATATTTAAACTCTCTGAGAAAAACATGTGTAAAATTATATTTAAAGGTCTCTGAGAAAAACAACGGACATCTGTTTGTGTATATTTCTGCACCTTCCAAGCAAAAATACTGACATCTTTATCTCATTAAGCGAGACCAGACCAACAGAGCTGTATGCTCGAGAACAAATAAATCTTGAAAGAATCAAAAACAGAGAATGTCACCGTGACCTCGCTGTCCATACAATCTGTATTTTCATACAATAGGTCACACCGACATTTACAACAAACAGGAAATTGTGGGTAAATGTCTGACTATTTTCTCACCTGTAATTTCTCCCTTTTCCTCGTTAGGCTCAGGTGAGAGAAGCTTAACCTCAGTGCCTTCCTTCTTTGTGGAAGTTCGCCTCCGGAGGCAGGGGCAAATGTAATCCATTACCGTGTCAGGTTATGTCACCCCAAAAACTCCTTGTTTTACAATTCATTCAAACTTTCAATTGTTTTCTTTCACAATGAAAGTTTTGTCAAAAGCAAGTTAATTGTCAGACCTTTTTCTTCTCACTTTTTTACTTTCCACTCCTTTCAATATTCACTTGTAATTCTATTTGTCTCTTCAAATATGTAATATTCCAATCAGTTCAGGTATAATAATCAGGTAAGTATACAGGTATATATACAGGCGAGTACAGGTGTGTTACGTATCAATTAACACCTGTCCGTCCCATCCAACATAAAGTGTTGCTATACTAAATACCACATCATTCACGGAGTCACATGTGTCCTCAGACTTCCGCAAGGAAATACTGCGTCCTAATCATGCACTATATTAATCTCAGGTGAGGTGATCACATAGGTGGACGCACCCAGCTTTTTTTTTTCACCACCACACGTCAGTGTTTTAGGAGTTTGTCAGTTAAATATTACGTCAGTGTTTAACGAGTTCGTCAGTTAAATACCACGTGACATGACTGATAAGCTAACCTGAACACTGACAGCACCAAACTTCGTGTCTCTGCCTCACTAGGATGAAAATAAACTCTGTGATCCTTGTGTCTGAGTTATCTAAACTGATATTGCTAATTATATCCTGATTTCTGTTATGTTACGGAGCTGTTCTCGTAAACAAGGATCTAATCAAGTTGTTGACATCAGAGGGACCCCACATGGTACTGTCGTACAACCTCACAGTGACACACACACAGTGGGTGGTGGTCGTACAACCTCACAGTGACACACACTCAGTGGGTGGTGGTACAACCTCACAGTGACACACACTCAGTGGGTGGTGGTAGTACAACCTCACAGTGACACACACTCAGTGGGTGGTGGTAGTAGCTCGCTAGTTGTACGTAAATTAAACATTTACAATCAAAGTTTTAACAAGATACAACATTAAATCATTTAGATTTTAGATTAAAAGTTTTGACATGAATTATTTCTCTTTTATTTACAAGTTATGATATTGAATTATTTACCTTTTCAATACAAAATAATTTATATATTTCCTTTCTCGATATAAAAAGATTTAATTGACATTAATTAATAGAATCTATAACACTGAATTATTTCCTTCTTAACGATATAACATCAAAGTACTTTTCATCCAATGTCAACATTATGAAAGTTTAAAAACTTGACAGTAAATAACCACAGTTTGAAGTTCCTCAACATGAGAAACAATAAACTTCCTTTCAATGGTGTTAAACCCTGAATTCCACATGCAGAGTGTCACAGCACATCACACAGGTAAACTTTCTCCTTCAGGTGTCACAGCCCCTCACACAGGTAAACTTTCTCCTTCAGGTGTTATCCTCTCCTCGTCGTCTCCGAGTCAACTCGCGCTCTAATCATAGATGACGCTCAACAACACAACACTCGCAGCAAATCTTCCCTGTTTGTCAGTCAACTAGAACCACTTGTTACACCTGAGTGAAGTTTTTTCCTGATATGCACACCTTTCCTACCTGTCACCTAACGAGCAGGTGACAATCTGTTTACACACCTTGCGTGATCGCCTCGGTTTCGAGTTTGAACATTTGAATTATCTTTGTTTACGATTCTCCCAACCTACTTTCCTAACAGTGATTCAAAACCAACGCGGCTTCACACTGTGCACTGTTGTCCAGATTCAAAACAAGATTACACATGTCAGTTGTGAATCGCAATACTGTCGCCAATACCTCATTTCTATGCATACGCTGCAGCCTGCTTACAGAGCTCGCTCTGTTTAATGGTGTAATCGTCACACCCGCTATTATCTAACAACAATCGCCTCCTGCGACCATCGTCCATGGCTAATGGCCCCCGCATTAACATATCACTCTGTACCCTTGAGCCATACATTCACTCATCTCTCCGTGGAAAGTGGTATTCAGTTAGCCCAGTTTCCCTCCTGCATTACCGAATATAACAACTTGTTCAAAGTGAAACTATAATTCCTCCAGGTAAATGTCTCTCAAACCGGAAAGTCGTAACTCACTCTGACAAGCTTTAAAAATAATAGCCTTCTTCTTAATATCTTTTAAGTCTTTAAGTTAAGAAATAGTAAAAGTTGACTACACTGATACATTTACGAAGCCTGTCGTGGAAGATTGGTGTTTCACAAACAATTTGACTCCTGGACCTCTGACAAGATATTTTTGAAACATTGTTTCACAATATCAGAATCAGCTGTTGATTCCAGTAGAGAAAAAAATCAATGGTTTCATTTTTGAATAAATTTCAAATATTTCTGAACCAGCTGTTCCAAAAAAGCTAAATCCTTTTGGAATTGCAAATTTGATTGTTCATCCAGAAACTGTAAAATAATCTCTTTCAAAGTCTCCTTTCTCTGTTTGTCAAGATATCGGTTTTTTTAATTGAAAATGATTGCACAAGCATAGATTCCAACCTGCAACAGAAAAGATGGGCTTTTGTCGAATAATCACTGGGGCAATAGATTTGGTTTATAAATGCCAAAATTATTATAAAACTGTGAACTTTCTTCCCAAAATAATCTTTGGGAAATGGAGTTTTCGACAAATTAAGCATTCATAAACCATCAATTTTTCTTAGTGAAAATAGTGACATTATAAAAACACAGTACTAATTTCCTAAAAAATTAAATCAGGAGAAACAGTTTCTAGGTTGAGTTACAAAATATCATTTTATCATTTGATGACAATGTTTATTTAAAGACAAGTTATTTATAAATATTATTTAGATAAGTTTATTTAGATGATAATTCTTTTGCAACAAATTAGTTTAAGAAAATCCCAATAATTTAATTCGAGTTCGAGAATTTTTTATAAATAATTAGAACATTTATATTAATGAGTGTATTTATACAGCACTTCGTCGACCAAGCTAAATGCTCAATGTACAGTAATTATTACACAATTCAAATCAAGTAAATTTAATTAGAAATATTATGCACTAATTTACAAGTAATACATTTAAAATTCAAATAATTTGAGTTAAGTGAATTCAATTTGAAATAAGTCATCAAAATGACCTTGTTTGCACTCAGTGACCTCAACTACATCTATAATCTATCTTTAGTAAGTTGATGAAGGAACTGATGGATTTCCCATGACACGAAGCACAGGTCAACTCGTCCACCGGCTGAAACAATGCCGGTGACTATCGAGGCTAACCTCGCCCCTGTCTGTGTTTATTAATTAGCAGATCCTGTTTATGTCTCCACATTAACCCTCACCATGCGGCTCGCTTGTATATATCAGTAAACTATCCTCGGCACTCTGTAACCTGTACTAAGTCTCCTTGGTTTCTGTAGACCCAGTACTCACTATCCTCTGTTACCTAGAACCGGTACTCACTATCCTCTGTTACCTATAACCAGTACTCACTATCCTCTGTTACCTAGAACCAGTACTCACTAGGTCCATCACTTCATGCCCCCAGTACATTGTTCCTTGATTCCCCTGGCTACTGAAGGTTGAAGCACTTAGCCCTGCCTGACTCAAGACATCTCCCCTGCAGCGTTCTTATCAATAGCAATTTGTCCTACTTCCAGCACCATTATCCCATGTAGTGGTCCCTCCTCCAAATCTCGGGATCAGACGCTGGATAGCAGGACATTTCTCCCTGGATCAAGTGGGAACCAAACCAGGACTGGCACAATCCTCTCCTCCGAAGCACTTTCTTTTATCGGAGACGTTTCTAATCAATGGCGAAGTCCTGCCATAACTGTAGCAGATTGGGGTAATCAAATCAGGAGAATGTTTTCATGTCCGAGGATATGCCTGCAAGTTTGACATTATGGTAGCCCACAGTAGAATGAAACGAAACACCACATATGACTATTGACATGAAAGAACAGTTTCCTCCAGTGCTGATCAATCGATTGAAGTCAGTCTAAATTGTTGAAAACTTTTTAAAATGATGAAACCTTCACAAAATTGTTGAAACTTCCCAAAACTGTTGAAAGTTCACAAAATTGTTGTAACTTAATGAAATTGTTAAAACTTCATGAAATTGTTGAAACTTCATGAAACTGTTGAAAGTTCACACAGCTGTTGAAACCTGTACAAAGTTGTCGGCACTCCACAATACCAGCACAACGACTGAGCTGATAAACAACGACTGAGCCAGTGTTATCGGGACACCAACCTTGATCTTCATGCATGTCACACTCACAGATGCAATTTCCATGTTCATCAATTTTATTCCCAGTGGATTTCTTCGGAATCTTGAATGGAAGAATGCAAAGGATGGTTCATTTCAGCTAGCTTTACCATTATGCTTAATTTAATCCTTATCCCTGGACAAATGCATCTGGAAACATAGTTACAGTCTGCACAATCAGGGAAAGATGTGGCGGCGTGATACGGCAGGACACACAACAAGTTCCTTCTGTGGAGGCATCACCTTCAACCACCCTTCATTTAACACAAGCAAAGCAAACCAAATCTTCCTTGGCAACAATTAAACCTGCAGGCAAGCAAATTAAAACCGGATTTCTATTCAATTTCTCCAAGATGCTTCAAAATTCCTGATCAGGTGGCGATGCTATCGCGGATGCATTTGATAACGTCCACTATAATCCCTGTCTTTGTAATGGGCACAGCGATAACAAACACTTGACAAAAACATATTATGTAATTTACCAGTCTCTTTGATTATCTCTCCTTTTCAGTAAAAAAGTTTAATTTGTCTTTATCCCGAAACGTTAGTGGCATAAATCCACTGGAAATTCTCAGCTCACAACTCTTCAGATGTTGTCTTGAAAAAATATTGATAATTATTCTGCATGAGTAACTATTTAACAGTAATGCAGAGGTTAAAATTGTTCCATCTCACATAATATTCCAACGGGTTCTCATTTCTTCAGTAATAAAAAGCTTCATTGCAACATTGTTCATTTTTCGAGAACAGCTCGAAACAGCATGAAGAAATAGAACAGTTATTTTCCTTATTCAATCACCTGGAATTCTGCCGTCCATTTCTTTTAAAGATGCTTTCCTTTTCTAAGAGTCACTTTGCAATTTGAAACACTTGGGTTGTTACAGCTCGGTGAACTACAGTATGTATAAAACCAACCTGTTGATGTATTTTAAAACAGAGGCACGCAATTAACCACTTAAGCGCTTTTTAAATTGTTAACTAAGATGTCTTCTTAGTGAGAAAACTGTTAACAAAAATGTCTTCTCTGTTTAAAATTGTAACACAAAATATTTTACACAGACTTGCTTTGACTGTCTCGTTTCCTCAAAGTTGACCATTTCCATTTGCGTGAGCAAGTTAGGGTTTAACACTGTTATTCAACAGTGTTTCACTTTAGCATTTAAAATATCTCTCAAATAAACTACATTTTTGCATGTATTTAGAAAAGAAATCCAAATTATACAAAAAGACTTAAAACTGTCCTTTTTTAAAAACAATTATTTACTCAGTTTAATAATGGCAAATTTTCAAATCGTTGACACCTGCTGATTCAGTTCTGATCCATCACTCACTGCCGGTAAAAGCTGCTACCTGTTGGCATGGACCCCACACCCATCTACAGACCCAGCTGTTGAAGTCAGGGAGATAATCCATTCAGTCTTCAATGTGTCTGATTACTGTCTCCGCTCCCACAAAGTACCATTCCCAGAATTCCAGTTGTCATCGCCAACAGTCTACCAACAGTGCTATATACCAAGCACAATATATCAAGCACAACTCCCTGGGTAGCATTAAAACATGTTCACTTTGCAGACTTCAGTAAAGAATTCTTCATTTTCAGACAAATTCCATCAATATTCCAGACTGACTTCCTCACCGGGCTATACGATGCGTATCCAATGCTTTGCCGTAGTAACACTGTATCCAACTCTCTGGGACTATTGATCAGAAAATAGGACTTCTACAACCCAGAGCCTTTAAGTGCTATGTTTAGTCTTTGGTAAAAGTCACAAACACAATTCAACATAATCTAATTCAAAGTATAAGAACGACTTTTCTTAAGACAATCAAGTACTAGTTAACTCAGCACTACACAACTTCAAAGACTTCCAGACTCCAGTTTAGTCTCTCTATCTTCATTCAGGGCTTGGAGCGGCGCTGTCAACAACACTTGCGGACATAATTGGTGAAAGATTTCCTCTAATGTGACTATATGCTTCCAATATGCAAGTCAAAGCATGCTAATGACTAGAAATCGTTCTTCAAATATCAAACCATTGGCGCCAAATAAATCGATGAATCCTATTGATTTTTTAAAAGTTCTACATAATAACTTTCATTGCTTTTATTTCTTAAAAAGTGTAATTGAAGAATTATTATGAAATGACAAATAGTCAGCACGATATTAATTTTTCTGCAGTAATAAATCTTAAACAACAATTTTTAAAAAAATTAAAAACAAATATTAAAATACAATATTTTCTTCTAAAAATATCCTTTTAAGAAAATGATTTCTTTCAATTGAAAAAAAAGAGGTCTTGATTTCCTAGATTTCCAAATTTTATGATCAAGAAAATTGCAAAATTTAAACTTGAAAATAGGCTGTTGAAAACCTAACCTGTTGTAATTTGTTTAAAAGAGCTCCTTTAAAATAAATTACAACAGGATAGGTTTTTAACAGCACAAATTGTCACATTGTTCCTTAACCCTAGATATAACACAAAAATATTATGGATTACAACTTCTTTTATTGTAAAGCAATTGCAATCTACACCAACTTCTAAATGCCATTCAAGAACCTTAACCCTAGGTTTTCAACAGCATTGTTTAGTCCTCGTAACGCTAATTCAGCACTTTAAGGGTTTACCCATGTCAGGAGTAATGTCAATAATATGCATATTCATAGATACACAAGAAATTCCCCAATTTCCCCTTGTGGATAGAAAACAGTCACGATATAGGTGCAATCAATAGATGCACCTATCCTTCAACCGTCTGAAACCTGCAACATTATACCGATGTTTTCAAGGAGGGTGGCTCTTATTGTCTAAGCAGAACTCATCCATATTCAGACTCCAAGACCTGGCACAGATATAATATCAACAGCAGGCCTTAAGAATTTGAGAGCATACATCCCAACATTCGAACACAAAAAGGAAATGAGTTTTCATTTTTTATTGCTCAGTTATGGTTCTGGAAACATTTAAAATTGCCAAATCAGAAACAATACAAAACTCTTTATTTCTTTTCTTTTTTGACAAATCCAAAGAAAAGGTTGCATAACAGCAGAACTGTCTGCAAACAGGACAGGCGACAAAATTAGGTTGCTGTTTGCACAATATCTTAGGTTATTGAGGCGAGGCAAAATGGATCTTGAAAGTGAAAATAGACAGACAAACTTATGCACAGACTCACACACACAAAATGGAACCCTCACTGGTAATCCCACACATCTTGCCCTGTTTGTGTACGCTCTCATTGTTTGTATCTGTTAATCTCATGTATTATTCAATTTGTTATCTTTGTTAATTACTACGACTCAATTTATTGTAAACCACTTATGTCCTACATATATACTGCTGTACAACAACCATACCCCAGCTTGAAAACGGTATAAGAATAGTGAACAACTCGGCTATAGCAGTAGCTGAAGCATCTCCGGCCCGAAGACTGTGTAAATCATAACTCTTGATATATCGGTTACTCAGGGTGTAAAAGATTAAAAAAACAATTCCCTAAAATGAGAATAAAACATCTTACTGTTTTCTGCTCTCAGAACATGACCATTTGTGCATCTCGACAGAATACGTAGAAACGACCAATGTACCTTTAGCTTTGCCAATTTTATGTGGGACAGCACTCAACATATACCCGCGACACTATCCAGTTGTTTATACCTACCCAGTGCTCTATAAAAGCATCCATCTCCCAGACCGACACGGGCGCACGCTGCTGCGTGGGAATAGACAGACACCTTCGGTGTAAGAATACTTACGCACAGGAAGCGGAGCGCACTGTGAATTTCTCAGCTGCGCATGTGGAGACACATCACCTTGTTATAGTGATCACTCCTAGTTGCCATTACCGCAACCCCAAAGTTCAGAGGGCATTTCGGAGGAATAGGACGCTGCCACCGACCTCTACATCCCGTGCGACAACCAGCAAAACAGTATGAAGCCTTATTGTCGCACACGAGGGGGAAAGGGCAAACAGGGGAGCAACTGAGGGACCTTCCCCCAGCACCAGCTATCGTACAGTAGGGGGGAGACTGTGGCTGTTCGCCCACGGGTGACCTTGCCTCAATGACCATTACGTCCAGAGATTCTTGTCACAGGGCTACTCCCCACGCCTGTTGTCGACGCTGCCACTAACGTCGACGCCCCTGTTCTCCCATCAGGATAATTGTGACCGAAACAGGATTTTACTCTCTGATTTTCCTAGTTCCAAAGAAAAAGTCTCCCAAAATGCGGTTAATCTTCAACTTGAAAACCTTCAATGCCACATGCCTTCAAGACTGGACAAATTCACCATGATAACTCTCGGCACTCTGTGGCAGATAATCTTGCCTGCAGAATGCCTATCTACATATTATATCCATGGTTTCCGAGTTCCAGAAGTACTGCTTTGTCTACCAAGGTATCCATTACCAGTGGGCGGCCCTTCTGTTTGGAATTTCTACGGCCCTGTCTATTTTCATAAAGGCAGTCGTAGAACACCTCCAATTGGCAAGGGATAAAGGTTACCTTCTACCTAGACGACAGACTTCAAGGTCATCAGACCGCCGACACACTTCAAAGAGAGTTAGCAACCACCATGAGATTGCTGCGTACGGTATTTCGGATGGATCGTCAACCGCTAGAAGTCGGACTTGATACCAACTCAGGACCTTCAGCACAGAGGCATTCAGACAGTAGTCAATTTGATCAAGGTCCCACGGGACCGCTGAGCCAACATTTCAAGACTTCTACAAGTCCTGGTGTCTGTACACATTTGGCAGGAATTTCTCGGTCTGCTGAAGTCGCCCCCAGGACCTGACTCGACGAGGTTGGCTTCAACTTTGTCCGCTTACAGAGATTGCTTCTCCCTATGTCCAGTCCGAGTGCTTCGTATCTATCTCAGACAGTCTGAACAGAGTCAAAAGAAATTTTGTCAACTGTTCATACGGCTCTCAACTACAACAAAGACCGAAGTACCTAGGAATACACACTCCTTCTGGTTGATAGCGGTTATACTGCGAGCATAAGAGGCGCAAGGACTAGTACCTACCACCTCTTCTCACCCACATAAAGTTGCCATTGCATCAACCCTAGCCCTACATAGAAACTGCTCGTTACAATCCATTAAGGAAGGATGTTTTTAGAGATCTACATCTGTCTTTGCATCCCACTACTTGCGTGACATCTCCACAGAGGCTGCACAGAGGTTAAAGCAGTTTGGCCCACTTGTCGTGGCTCAACAACTCTCTAAAGTGAGACAGTGAATTTTGTGCACATGGTGCCTAACTTCTGTGGAATAACAAACTGCAATATATGAAACAATCATCCAGAAACCTTTTCCATTTGTTTTGAAATTCCTGGCTAAAGTCAGTACCAAAGTGTTCATTAATTTTTTTATATAATTTATTTTAAATAGCCAAGTACAAGGGTCGCGTAAGTTGGGGCCCTTTTTGTTCCCATTGCTGTACCTTTTACTTGTTTGTAATGGGATCCATGAAAATTAAATGTATTATTGTTTAGAATAAACCTAATACTATCAATGATGAATTCATGTGAAATTCCTTCCCGAATGTCTGAAGAATGTTTACCTGTCCAGTATTCAATAGCCTCTATGTCCAATTCGTGTTGAATATTTGAATATAAACTAACCCCATCAAAACTGACAAACTTTGTATCATTTTTATATGAGGTTGGCAGTTGATTCAGATAATCAGTGGTATCTTTTATATAGCTTTTTACATGTTTAAGAGCGGTTTTAGTACTTTATCCATTATTAGATCACTAAGTCTATGTGTGGAACATTTTGGTCCAGCAACTATTGGCCGTAATTTTAAATCATTTACGGGTGGTATTTTGACATAAGCAGAGTTAAGGTTCTGACATTGCTTTTTTTTATTTGAGCACTCTTGTAATTTTTAGGAAGGCCATAAAGAAATATATATCCTGTTTCATTAGTTTTTAATTAAATTTTAACCCTGTAAGTTCTATAACGAGATAAACTATAGAACCCAATGCACTCTTTTAAAATATAAAATGCAATTTAATTGTGTTATTTTTGTTTGTGTTTTAAGATCCGGCACATTCAAGACTCGAGTGAAGCCAGTTGGCACTGAATGGATGGAAGACACACTGCTAAAAAACATATTCTTGTGTCAGCCTGAGGTACCAGATAAGTCATACACTTACACAAACAAATCATATGTCACTTCTAGGTACTATATACTACTATCATATACTCATACTTGCACAAACAGGATTATATTTTGCACAACGACAAATTTAGTTATTCACAACAAGTAAAAAAAAAATGTTACCTCATAATATGTGTTTGACTTGTTTTTTATATTCAATATATTTACTTTCTTTTCAGAAATGGATTTATTGGCTTCTCAAAAAAAGACATATATATTGTAAACATTTCACAATGATGTCGTTCACATATGCTGTTCATTTTTGTGACATTCTTTGATTTCAAGAAGGAAGTTTATTCCGTCCATTCCAACTTCGAAATGAGCTGTCCGTCCAATCAAAAATTGTAAGAAACAAACCCCATCCTTTAAAATCATCAAAGAACTGATTTAAAGAAATTGATTTAGGATTAGAAAAATCAAATATAATACTATTCAAAATGTATTGGATGCAAGTAGTTTTTCCTGTCGTATCAAAAAATCCTGACACGTTCTTCAATCATACTCATCAAATCTATTGAAAGCTTGCTTTTATTTTTTTTGTATACTATATCTACCAAAAACAGAAACTCTTTCATTTGGTAAATATGAATTGGATTGATCAAAAGTTATATAATATAATTACAAATAAAGATAACGTGGAACATACTTATATGTGTGAAGTTCACTTTTTTGTGATATATTTATTTGTTATAGCGTGTAGAATGGTTGTTGTAAAAGTATAGGCATTTTTCATAACAGCAAGCCACACACAAATCACTCATTTCTATTATCTTCTACACAAATAGTCACTATTTTAAAATATATAACATCAATGCCAAAGAATAATCTAAAATCACTATCTGTCAGGACAGATTCTATTGGACATTGTGGAAGCATAAATGTAAAAACTGTAGGAAAGTCCTCTTTCTTAAAACATGTCTCGCCATTTTATGGTCCCGGGTTGAACGCAAAATAATCTCATAATCAAGTGAATAAAGTTCATCTCACAAGAAGATATCAATATAAGCATTTATGCTTGTTTACCTATCCAGATTCACTTTTGTGAATAAAAATATGTTTAAACCACATCTCACAAGAATTCATTGTCACTTTCAAAGCATTCTCATGATAATTAGGTTGTGCAAATGAAATGTAATACAATACACAGGAAACACTACAACAAGCTCGCTTTGGAGTCGCAAAAGCAGCTTCTTGTCACCACCATGAAGGGGCGACAACAACAACAAAAGGTTCCACGCCAAACATGCGTCCGTAAAGAAGTTTTTTCGTGACACGAAAGAGTCTAATCAGGAAAAGAAGTTTCCTTCAACAAGCCTAACACCTCCAAAGGGGGGCAAAGGCAAGTTGGTCTCCGAGCGTGGAGGTAAACATTGACACTTTGTCCACATTGAGAACTCCCGCTTCCCAGGATACTTCGTTATCGGATGTCCCCGTGGGCGGTTGATTAATGAATCCAGTTACCTGGTTTACAAAGGGATTACAATGATGTTGTTTTAATCCTTGTAATCAACTGGCCTCCACCACTCTTGATTGTGTTGTTTTAAACTTTACATGTTTACTAGCTTTGATCAGCTCTGTACATCATTGTAATATCATGCATTCATTATCCTTGTACCAACTGTACTATCAAACTTGTGTTTTTTGTTTTTACTCTCTTTCATCTTGTCTTTTATTCTTTTTTAACTTTGCTTACTTGTAATCACAACCATTGTGAGCTTATTACCATCCCTACATGTATATATACTCTAACCCTCCTAACAGCATCATTCACCTGATGAAGGAGTAAGCGTATGCCCCGAAACGTCGTGAACTTACGAACAAACCAGAAGTTGACATCCAAGAAATCTTGAACTAAGAAATATATATATTTGTTAAAGTTATTAAATTGTTGAGTCAATTAACTTTCCATATAGTAACTTGCTGCAATGTGGAAACACATGAAATTTTCTTTCACTCTCTCTACAAACCGAAGCTCTCAGGTTTCACTGCATCACATGATCCCTCTGGTGATGCAGGTTTTCCTCCTGTACATAAAGCCTGCCAACGCAATATAACTAAATTTGTTTTAAAACAAATTAAACCCTAACTCACTCACTCTTTTTACTTCCTCAGGGTTGTGCACACAGCGGCACATAGGCACATATGACGTTTTCAAATATAAAATCCAGGTTTGTGTACTTCAAAGAGATCTTAGTGATAACATGATCGTAAGTAATTTTTAAACTAGGTTCTGTGGAGTTTTTTCACATCACAGGCAAAGACTTCGTCATCTTATACCAATGTCTTTCACATAAAAATTATACTAATGTTTCTGTTATTTATTTTTTAACCAATTAAAACCTACCAATTATCACTTGTTAGAAAAAAACAATTTTTGGTGTAATCTCTGTGATAGCTTTTATAAAAACAAATTGTCAAGAGAAAGATGTTCAACAACACTAGGTTGCAACAACTTATGTTGTACTTAAATCAAGTATCCACGGGACAACTATTATTAATAACGCCTATTATTGGTTGAGCCGTTTCAAAGAAACATCATGTCTTTTTACGCTGCAACCATTAGTGTAAACAATCAATTTATTTAATTAATTAGAGTGATTTTCCTTCAATCATTGGTGTAATTAATTAAGTAATAATTTAAATTAATTGTAGTTTTTTTACCAGACTAATGACCTGTTAACTTACAAAAATGTCTCTTTTGTTGATAATTCATATGTGTATTCGCGGTATCATTGTATGCCCTAGTGTGATTATTGTAACTTAAACGGCGAAACTGGATATCTGTTGTCTGTGAGCGGTGACGAAAATTAAATGAGTGGTTGAGTCCCATTTCGCCTACATCCCATTTCGACTACATAAAACATGTAGTCAAAATTGGAATAGAAAATGCACCCCTATGGAGAGAATGGACTTGACTAAGTGCAATTAAAGAAGATCAGTTTCACAATGTATGAGTAAAAAGAGAAGTATACCATTGTTTTTAAAGGGAGTCAATCAATTTTGCTTCGGGATTAAGGCTATGATCAAAAGTAGCAGTTAAATACTTACACCAGTTTGTGATTATAAACACATATAGACCATAACGTTTGAGTGAGCATCACCACAAGCGTTTCACTCGTTAAATCCTTTAACCCTTTAAGTGCCGAATTATTTTGGTCAGAACTCTAAAACCGAGACTAACTTATGCTAATGAAAACCTAACCTGTGATAATTTGTTTAAAAGAGCTCCTGTAGGAGCTCTTTTAAACAAATTACCACAGGATAGCTCTTTTAAACAAATTACCACAGGATGTTTAACAACCTACTTAGATTGAAATTTGAACAATGAAATGAACTCGTTGGGTTACAATCCCATTTAAAAGACACTCACTGACTTCGGGTTGCATTTTTTTAGTTTGACTAATTTTATTTTTTAAAACAAACGTATTGAGTTGACTATTTTTGCTACATAAAACAAGTCTAATCATGTCAGCAAAACATTATTAAGATTGTATGCAAATGAGACAGATTAGCAACTAAAAGTATTGATTCTAGCAGTAATAGTTTTCATTAGTCTCCCAGCACCGTGTATTGGCCTAACACGTCCCGCTGACATCGTGTCAGTGTCCCTACAATCCGAGTATCTTAAATTGTCTGTATATGATTGTTGTCTCTCAGGAACTCGTTTCACAATCCATAAAAAAGCTATAACATAAAATACTTTAGATTGCATCTTGAAATAGACAACAACTTCTAAATGTCAATAATAAAAAAGTACATTTGACGATCTTTATACCTGCATGATAGTCATTAGGGGTGAATATTAAGGCATTTTGTACTATTGTGATAGTTAAAACAACTATTGCGATACTATTGCGATAGTGGTCCTACTATTGCGATACTATTGCGATAGTGGTCCTACTATTGCGATAGTGGCCCTACTATTGCGATACTATTGCGATAGTGGCCCTACAATCGCGATAGTTTTCACTTGTAATTATAGCAGCATATATTTCAGCATTTTGACTGACACCATTAAAATAATTCTAACTTTCTCATAATATATTATAATATATATATCATAATATTTTCCTTCATGTAACTGGTAAAGTTGTTCTATGGCTTTTTTAAATAAGCACATGTACCAAACAAATTAACTATCGAAACTTTCGACAGTTAGACCAACTTTTGCCAATAGTATCGATTGTTTCAAGTTGCAATCGATAGTGTACTATCATGAGACAAGCAATCGCAATTAATCGATAGTTCGATGTATCGTTACACCACTAATATTTAGCTTTACCCTTCTAATACTTTAAACTTAAATCGTTCATTTCAGTGTCCAAATACCTATCAAACAGTCTGTTGTGTAGAGATGCGCAGGCAGCTTCTTTAAACATATTACCACAGGGTATGTTCCGACATATGCTGGTCACAATTTGATGTCCTACTTGAATCAATTCAAATCCAATCTCAAAAAGCTGTTAAAGGCCTAGCTGATGGTGTGTTTTTAAAAAGCCCCTACGGTTCTTTCAAACCAGTTACCAGAGGATATATCTTTTATAGCTCAAGTTGGTCATCATTATGGTCCTAATGAAATTAATTCAACACTTTAAAGCTTATAAATAGGTTTGAAATCCAGGACTACTTACATGCAAGACCTGATCAGTGTTCTCCACCCCACCATACAATACAACTCGACGTCTTCCTCCAGTACTGGGTAGAGAGGCCAGGCGGGCATGAATCCTGAAAAAGTAAGTTAGCATATCTTAGGAGGAGGAGTGTGTGAGGGGATGTCCAACAATGTCAATATTGATTTCCTACAAACAGTTAATTCAAAAAAGGGGTGGTGTGATAACCTGGATATTCCTTTTAAACTGCCGCAGTGCGAGTATGGATATGTTAATTCTACGAGAGCTTAGTGTATCAGGACCCAAAACAGTTTGCATGTGATCACGATAGACCCTGTGTATTCTTTCATTGGAGAATATTAGTTTCAATTTAAACTTATTCGATATACAAGACGATTTAGTAATGATAGTGTCCCACTCAAATTTGAAAATGCCTTCTATTGAAATAAACCTGTGAACTACGACTAAACACCTGGGAGAGACAACCTCACCTGGGAGAGACAATCTTACCTGGGAGAGACAATCTTACCTGGGAGAGACAATCTTACCTGGGAGAGGCGCACGCCTCCAGCTGCCGCCATGTCTTCAGTCTGTTGTCAAACAACCACGAGTCTCCACTTGGACAGGGCCCTCCGCTTCCACCCCCGCTAAACAGACGGACAAGTATTCATATTAATATCTACAATACAAATTACTTGTTCGTACAGACTGATACTTTAGCGGATATATGCCGTTATTACGGAGACCATGCATAAACAGTACTACATAAACCACTGAGAGCCGCTGACAGACATTCAGTTCATCTGGTGTGTCAGTACCATTATCTCACACAACAACCAGGGCTGTTTAAAACTTACTTTGTAGCGGGTTGAATATACAGGCCTCACGTTAACGTTTATCAAAAAACAGGTTTTAAACAGCACAAGATGGTCACGGTTTCAAATTTCACCAAATCAGATTAGTTCCTTGGTTTAAAACATTTGGTGTTACTTCACAGTGTAACAAAGCCTCGGTGTTGACGGACTGTCACGTAAGTTTAGTCGGAGTTGTCACAGAGTTGATCATTTCTAACAAAGCTATGAAGATACTTTAAGGGCATTTGTAAGTTGGTGTAGTTATAACATGAATTGCAACTTTTTACATTTTAAAACACGACGCTTCTGGGTTAGTCCCTGCCCCTTCGTCAGGTGACCTAGGGACTAGGCCAGAGACGTCGCGTTTTACAATTAGAAGTTGCAATCCATAGTATTTCATGTAATTAAGTGTATGGATACATTACGTGAGGCATCCCCCATAGATGACGAGTTCGTCCCCGCTGATGGGGGTGCTGGCGTGGTTGCAGCGCGCGTGCGGGTAGCGGGGGTCGTAGGGGTTGCAGTCGGCACAGAACTCTAGAGCATAGAGAATAGTCATATATAGAGAATAGTCATATATAGAGAATAGTCATATATAGAGAATAGTCAGAATAGTCATATATAGAGAATAGCCATATATAGAGGATAGCCATATATAGAGAATAGCCATAGAGAATAGTCATGTAACTGATACAGTCGGCCTAGTTGATACTGTTGAAAACATATCCTGTGATATACATTTAAAGGACCTCTGAGATAAACTCTTTTAAACAATATTTTACAGGATATATTTTTAACAACCTATTTAGACTGGAGTTTGGACATAAAACGGACCACTTTTGAACTTTATAATCTTAGTGTTAAAGTGCATTTAACCCTTAAAGTGCTGAGCGCATCATTTGTTCATTTTCGTTTTCATTTACCAACTGAAACAGACTGTTAAAAAACCTACCATGTGGCAATGTGTTTAAAAGAACTTCTACATGAGCTCTTTTATAAACATTGCCACAGAATAAGTTTTTAACATCACAGGGTGGTCAGTTTTAAGACTTGCTGAATTTAACTGAGCACTTTAAGGGTTAAGAATACAACTCATTCCGCGGATGTAAAACACCAAAACCCATAATTAACCCTTACAGCATTAGAAGCTAAATTTGCCAGTTTCTTTTTTCATGCAAAACTGACAACGCCGTTTAAATTTATTCTGTAGTTAACAAATTTTAAATCTGGATCTCTTTTTACAAAACATCACTTGGTGGAATTTTAACATCGCTAAGTTGTTACGATTATAAGTCATACGACAATTAATTAGTGTTTCAAAGTGAAAATTATTTGAACAATCGAGATAATCTATAGATATCAACTTCTTTAATGCAATTTGTGCGACGTTTCGGTGTAGATACAAACAATCACTTCATGCACGACATGTTTCCTATTTGTCTACATCTACATCTACATCTACATCCCAGTTTGCCTACATTATAATCAAAACAATTTACGGTTCAGTGGTTATGTATTCATGCATCAGTAGTTTTTTACTTTCCCACAAATCATAGACTGGTCCAATGTATGTTAGCTCCCAGACAAAGAGCGTTGTTTGCATTGACCAGAATTTATACAAGAGTACCATACCTCGCAGAAATTGCAATATAGAAGTTGATATCCTTAGAATACCTCGATTGTTCATCACACCAACTTCTAGAACATGCCCATCAACTACTTGTTACCTCTCTGCCAGCTGAGGGCGTCCACGTCGTAGGTGAGGGTGTCGAAGTGTCTGGCAGCAGACAGCCCCTGGGACAGGAAGAGTCGCCTACCCCCGGGAAATATGCCCCCTCCAGACCCATGGCGCCCCCCGGGACGAAAGGAGGAGCGGGACTTCGTCATCCATTGTTCAGAACTGTTGTAAAATGACAAGTGTTCCACTAATGTAAGTAATAAGTAAGTCAGCGGTCGGTGAAACATTATTTCATGTATTTCAGATAATGTGGGGATAATAAAAAAAAATAATAAATGAAAATGTTAACTATTTGTTTACAAAGTATTAAAGCCGAGCTTTCCGTGTAGGAGTATAAACTGAATAGCAAGTTTTCGCGAACTGAAGTCATTTCCCTGGACCAATGGTTTAGATTTACAAAGGCCAAAAATCGTTGTAAACTGTGCACTTTCCATAGAAAAACTTGTTTTTCTTTAGCAAGTACACAGTTTACGATTTGCAAACCTAAACCACTGGCTCAAAAGGATGACTTACGACGTCGTAAATTTACAATGGCTTTGTGAAACGGTACCCTGAGATCTAGTTATCACCCTTGCCAGAATTCGAAGTTTTTCTGGATTAACTCTTAAAGTGAGCACAGCATTTGTCCCAGTCACCACTCCAAACTCCCAGGCCAAACATCGTTTTGAACGTTCTCTTAAGGAAAGTGCAGTGTGTACAATTTGGATCATTTGTAGACCAGTTTTGGTCGAGTAACATGGTTTAGAACGGCCTTGTGAAACCGGGCTCATACCTCATGTAGTCGGGCTTGCTCTGTGAGGGTAGTATCTCCCATTTCTCATGTCTGAATAACAAACAAAAACATATCAGTACTTGCAGGCGAAACATTTAAAAGATCATTGAAAATACTTATGAAAAGGGTGTCCTAAGTTCTTTCACTCAAATATTTTGTTTTAATATCAAACGTATCATTGTAACAAGGTAACCAATATCCTCCGTCATTAATGTTCCATTTTTATACGGGCAATCATTTCTTATATAAACATATATAAATAAAAATACATGACAAAATGTCAAACACGGTTCCCATTTTCAAACTCTATCAAGTTATTTATGTCCTAAAGTTACATGCCAACTGTAACAGTTTCAAAGAAAATCTGTTTCCATTGGAGGTGCCCTGCACAGAAAATTATAATAACAAGGACCACAAGTCTGTAATAAATCATAACACAGTTCTATTTGAAAACTCGATCTGGGTATTCATGTCTGAAAGCCACATGTACTATTTGGTTTCCCTATCTGTATTAGTTTGTGAGAAAAAAATTCCCATTGAAGAAAAAAAATGCACCTAGTCCAACACAATGTAACAAGGGTCATAACTCCATCAATAATAGTGACACTATTTAAACATTCGAAATTGGTCAAGGTATTTATGTCCTAAGGCCACATGCCGAATTTGTT
>JAULCD010589344.1:0-13431 GCA_032361085.1 Calliostoma canaliculatum
CTTTGAGTGAGTCTATCTAGATAGTTGCAAATGTTCTGAACTAGTGTTCAATAAACAAGATATTGTAGATACAGGAACTCGTGTAACACCACCACGCAGAATGTAAACAGTGAGGCTCACACAAGATCACAACACTGTACAACACAACAGACAGTATTTATTACATGGCACAATTCATTGGGGTGGGATACACAACTTGGAAACACATGTTAGATGTATTAGTCCCCAGCGCTTAGTCCATAGTCCTAGATGGCACAACTTGTGGGCGTCATATTCGTGTCTCTGGCTGAAGACTTTAAGAAGTTCTTACACACCTCCGGCCGTGTGGGTATCTCCATTGTGGACTCTGCTATGACTCTAATATTCATAGGAATTGCGAACTCAGCATTTCATCGTTAACTCTAACACTCGTAAGATTTTTAGACTCAGCATTTCATCGTTAACTCATAAGAATTGCAAACATCATAACGACACTGCTTGTACTGTAAGTTCCACCACACCTTATCAACAAAGCTGATTAATTTACTTGACCTATCTATCTTTGGAGAATGCGATTTTGTAACTTTATACTTGATGGTCAACATACAATTAGGACACAATGGTCAAAAGGTTTGAGGCCCCTCTGTCCCAATAGCATAGTGTTACTCTCGTCAGTTCAGTGTGGTGATGTGTTACTGAATAGGACAAATCTTCATCGTCGTCTTCTTGCTGCTGGATAGTCCACTTCAGTACATACCACCTGGGTAGAGACCATTCAGGTTGACTCACTCACGTTTTTTCTATCAGTCTCGATGACAAAAAACATTAGTTAACCTTATGAGTGTTCACCGACATGAAGGCAAATTCAAAATCGTATATGGTTACATTATTTTCACATGTAACATTGGATCCCCCTTATTTGAGTTAATCTATCTAGATAGTTGCAATGTTCTTAACTAGTTTTCAGTAAACCAAATACTGTGGACACAGGAACTCGTCAGTTCAGTGTGGTGATGTGTCACTTAACAGGACGAATCTTCATCGTCGTCTTGTTGCTGCTGGATAGTTCACCCCAGTACATGCCACTTGTGTAGGGAAGATTCAGGTGGACAGTGTAACAGTGTGTGTACCACCAGCCACTGCTGAATGCCTGGCCACAGTTCCACTTAGAACTACTATCCAGGTCCAGGTTCCTAGCACTGAATCTGATGTTGTTGTGGTGGGTAAATTCGTCACCTAAATACAATAGGTACAGATTTATAAACTGTATTTGATACTGGAAACATCTTCAATAGATAAACGAAAAATGCCACATCTAAAAGTATCATTCAATAGGAGTTGGCTATCCTGGTTACACATCGTATATTTAATGTACTGACTTAGGTCTAATCTTGTTCTTGGCTGCACGGGTATTTTAGTGTTTCACAAACTGTGCATTGTAATTACAACGGCAAAAGTCGACTGACTCAATTTTTTGTACTATATCGGAATATAGAAGGACTGCCGCACAGACAAACGGCGAGGCACAAACAAAGTGCGACAATCCTTTTATTTCCCGATACACTACTATCACTCGTGTTCTGTTACTTAAGAGGTGTCAGTACAGGTGCATGCTACAAGCTGTCTTAATTTAAACATCAATGCGTATTTTATTTCACAAACTTTCATGAATATTTTAAAATGCTTAACTTAAAGCTTGAAATGCCACCCATCATTTTGTTTAGTGATAAAGTACTCTTCCATACATTTGTCATAATCTGTTAACGTCGCTGTTACATTTTACCCACTCACTAGAATGAATAACCAGGTTGCCGAACATCGTAACGTGTCTGTTGCTATATCGGTTCTGTTTTAAAAGAATTTGTCATACCCATTTTACAACATTTAGCTGCTTTAGAAGCATACTCATTTAGTTTAAATGCATTACAAGCCTACATAGTGTTATTTTGTATCTATTTTGGTCAGGTCCCTCTGGGTAAATACGTTATAGTGGTGATCTTCGCGATTATACTGATTGGACAGCCAAAATTTATAACATGCATCTGACGGCTTAGCCTTCGTAAACCAGTGGTTAAAACGTTCTCAGTTATTCTCAATTCATCTTTCCAGTACTACTGACTGTATCAGTGCTTCCAGTTTAGAAGACATAAAAAGTTGTTTCAGCTTATCCGGTAACGTCACAACAAATTCACTGTCACGTGATTAGTTGTCAACGTCCAAAACGTCAAGGATAGTGTTAAAATATAAACTAATTATTTTGTTGACAATGCCAGGAAATATAGATTACACTTTAATCAACAGTGTTCAATTATTTACAGTTAAATACACACTGTAAGTATATAACATTCAGCATATTGGACAGCATATTGTTTGGGCAATTCGGGAACATTTAATAATGTTATGTAAAGCATTGTCTTTCACATTATAATATTGCACAGATATTTAACCTAAGGGTAGTATAATGAACGGTAGATTATTTTGCTTAGATTATGTAATATGCGATCTGCAAATAGTTGTGCAAATAGTTGACCATCATGTGTTATTAGCAAGATAGAACAGCCGTTAGGTAAGCCCCAATCGAGGATAAAATATATACAGCAAATTCAAAACAACTTTTAAAAGTGAAGTTTAAATGATATTAAATTGTTTAGGCATCTTTGATAGGAAATAAAATATAGTTTTGCCTTGAAAAGTTGCAACGTTAAAGCACTCGAATGCAAGTGCCCACATTGTTTTAACTTCAATACTTCATAGCAAAACTATACTCTATTACACATCACATGGTGGTAGAGTATACTTTATTTTTAAATACAAATCCAATATGTTATCTTTTCACGAAAACAACTATTCGTCAACTAAAAATCATTTCGTTATTAAAATCAAAAGGAATAGTAATATTTATTTGTGGAATACCTGCATTGCCATGGTAACTACCGATAGTCAGGTTGTAGAATTCGGACATGTTTCCAACCCGGAAGTGATCATAAACAGCGAAGTGTTTATTCTCGCTTGCATCCTCCAAGTCAAATCTTAGAGAATAGTTTCCTTGGCTGGTTAAGCGGTGGATGTTTTCATTTCCTTCAAACAATAACAATGCAGTGGACAAAAATGAGAGTCGATATTTTGAATATTTTTGTTTAACTTTATTCAAAATGTGATATTCTATTTGATTTCAAATGTCACATTCAAAGCATAGATAAGCATTTCACCATAACCTGGATCGCATTCTTCAAAACGATTTAATGTGAAGATAAGTTTAAGTGTTTTTAAACAGTTTCCTTTAAAAGTTGTTTCTTATCATAAGCTTACGACCGCAGTAGCGCAAAAACCGGTTCCCAAGCGATCTCTGCGCTACAGCAGTCGTGAGCCAATGTTATATTTTCGCACCTATGATCAACTTAGCCCGATATCGCTTTTAGGAACGTGGCCATGGACACAAGTATTGTACATTTACTACATCACAACAATGTCACCCGTCTGATAGGTTGGTTACGATATTTCGAACAATTGTAAACTTTTTTTTAGCCACGTGAAACATCGTTTACAACATCGTGTTTGCTTTGTGAAATGGCACCCAGAACATCAGCCAGATAAACTCTGCATCAAAGTCACTACAAAGGTATATAAAAACATCACTTGGGTAAATGTGTCAAAGTTTCACATGATTAAACACATCGGGAATAAAACTGTAACCAGTAAAAATACGGACAGATTGTTTTAGATCGGTACGAAACAAAAGCTATGTATTCTTCAAAAATACTTTATGTAACATATAAATATTTGAATTGTTCCTGTTTTCTAAGAAAATTCTATCATCGTCAACCAAGGTGTAGTTGATAATGCGTCATGGCAGAGACAAGGGGGATTATTTTAGGTTTTGACAACAGACAACAAGAACCAGTTCAGCTAGAATCGATGTGTCGGTTTCAAACTGTAACACCGTGTCCCAATGACTTTATAAAACTCGGATACTCCAGCCAGCTTAAGTGCTCAAATGTTTGTCAGGGACTCATCATAGCCTGGCAAACATCTTTTAAATGTGGTTTTAAATTAAAAATCACAAACTCACATCAGTGGCAGACAGAAGCATGATCACTCTCACCTAGCAAGAACTCTCCTGTGAGGTTACCAAACCTATCCCTTTGTCAGACAGAAGCATGTACACTCTCACCTAGCAAAAACTCTCCTGTGAGGTTACCAAACCCGTCCCTTTGTCAGACAGAAGCATGTACACTCTTCCCTAGCCAGAACTCTGCTGTGAGGTTACTAAACCCATTCCTTTGTCAGACAGAAGCATGTACACTCTTACCTAGCCAGGACTCTCATGTGAGGTTACCAAACCCGTCCCTTTGTCAGACAGAAGCATGTACACTCAACCTAGCCAGAACTCTCCTCTAAGGTTACCAATCATGTCCCTTTGTCAGACAGAAGCATATACACTCTTACCTAGCCAGGACTCTCCTGTGAGGTTACCAACCATTTCCCTTTGTCAGACAGAAGCATGTACACTCTCACCTAGCTAGAACTCTCCTGTGAGGTTACCAAACCCGTCCCCTTTTCAGACAGAAGCATGTACACTCTCACCTAGCCAGAACTCTCCTGTGAGGTTACCAAACCCATCGCGGTACTCAAACCAAGTCCGGTCAAAGTTCACCGAGCCATCCTGACGTCTCTGTATTACCTGGAATAGTGACAACAATGTTTGTCATCCAAAACTGGTTTTCAATGGTGATATACCTTGTGTGAGATTCAGCGATATCCCTTTGAAAATATCGTGAATATGACGTCACTTTGTTCTGCTCTGTATTGACATCAAACCCATTGTACTACCAGTATGATGTTTCAACAATGTTCTGGCTAACGGCAACACGGAAAAAGTCAGTAAATATTTTCGAAATGACTGACTTTCGTAGTATGATATAGAATGATAAGTATACTCTTACCATCGTGCCTCTTCATGTCAAATATATCAACACTCGGAGACACATGGGTGAGATTCCACATATCGCAAAATAAACTTCAAGTGGCAGTGAAATTTTGTCAGTATACAGTCCAGTTATTGTTTTGAAAAGCTAATATCTGTTTATGGTTTTCCAACAGTATTTTCTGCAGTAATAAACTAATATGTGTATGCAAGCTGTTGAATAACACCTATGATTGTTTTACTAAAGCAAAATTAAAGACCCCCCAAAACACACGCTATTATGAACATAAGTAACTGATTTTTACTTGTTTCTTTACTGCTTTAAGAGTATTTATTAATAACATTCTCGCAATAGAGATCTCACTTTCATACCTCTACTCTGTGGGGTGTGTTGGTTATGCAGATGGTGTAACTACTGTATAAAGTTGATAAACGTTTACGATTTCGAGGCTTGCTGGTAGTTTTAAATTGTTGTCAACTTTGTTGATATGGTTTATATCACGAGTCATGAGGGTAAAATACTATTTATCATTCACAGTCATACTTTGACATAAATCAATCAGTTTGTAAATATTTAACGGACACATTTTAGAGCTGCCATAAGACTCAGTGCTGCTGCATGACCATTGTCATGTCACAATGACGAGACACTCACTGTAATGTAATGCCGGGGATATCACTACAATGAAATGAAATCATTTGTGACGATATCTCCCAGGAGATCATCTCACTTTGACTATATTTCCTATGGGAACCAGTTTTGACAAAATGTTGTATAACAAAATAAGCCAAGACGATAAATGTCAATGTGGACACTTTCAAATAAATCATTTTTAACCTAATTAGACCCGGTGGTAAAATAACAACACTGCTTGATTTTCACAGATTCTTACAGGAGGGTAAGGTTCTTACTTTTCGTATCTCAGTAAGCCAAAATGTAGTTGCACATATAGACGAATACCAATAGTATTACTCACAAGCCATCCACCTCCATGATGGCTCATATCACAGTACGCACGAAATGAGGCCTTTCCGTGATGGTGTACACACCGTCACCTGACTCCGGGAACTCGGTTTTGATGCTGGCACAGTCTTTTAAACAAAACAACAAATGATTGTTGCGACACAGAGACATCCGAACCATAGGCAACATTTCTTGAACTATTTACTATAATACCAAGATAAACATGTTTATAAATGAGGTGTCCAGTGTTTTCTTGTCATAAAAGTTGTTTAATGTTAATTTTAAAAAAAATATATTATGCAAGCATATCTTAAGGGTAAAAACAGTTTTGATACATTTTGTTAAATAAACTTTATTTTGTATTTTCGGGAATTTTAATTTTAAAGCTGTCAGTGGTATATAAGCACCAGGGGCGCTTTTGGACACATGCTGTGGTGTATTTATTGGGTCTTTGTCAAAAACATGTTTCAAAGAGAAAAACTGTGTACAACCAAGGTAAAGTTCACAACCAAATGAACATAGCGACAATTAACTTATGAGATTTTGCAGAAACAGCAGTATTTAAGTATGTAGAATATTAAAACAATAAAACAGTAACTAGTGTTAAAGACCAACACACATGTATTTAAAATAAGAAATGTTTTTTTGAAAAAAAAGCTAAGATCAATTTACATCGTTTTCAAACCTTTCATTTGTTTAGTTTGTTTGATAATAATAATCAGTTTTGTCAATGCAGGAGTTACTTTTGAGAAACATGCATGTGGGCCCATAACCAGTCTGCTTGTTTTGTCGTGCACCTTGACAAATTCAGTGTCGTTTGTTAGAATTACATACAATACAATTAAGTGAGTCATTGTATAGCTCCGCTTGGCAATATCACAGCCATTAGTGGCGAGGAAGTTTAATTTAACTACAGGTTAGTATCAATTGAAGTTTTTTAAAGATTTTTATAAAAAGGACGCCGAAGGTTAGAATTTAATCGGTTTTAATTTGAAAATTTGGACAATAAACCGAGCTAAGGAAATTAATATTAAAATATGTAAACTTATATTGTTTTTTCAAATTTTAATTGCTTTTAGAAACGTTAAAATAGTTGGACCAAAATGTGGCTTAAAAAGTGACATAAACATGATCACTGATCTGGCCAGTGTCCACCAGTCCACCAAAACTGTGAGTTAACACTGGCATGGAATACATGTTGCCTTTAAAATAACTGAATGGGTGAAATGTGTGTTTAAAATACGACTTCGTAAGACAACCACTTTGTGGTGAGAAAATTAAGAGTTAGTGAGTAAGTTATTGTTTAGCGCCCCTTGGGCAATATTACAGCCATTAGCAGCGGAAATTAAGAAAGAGGTTCATAGCCCAGGGCAAGATGAATTACCTTGAGCTTATAAATAAGTGTGTTTAGTGATGTTCGCTGCTTAAACAAGACACTAATCACAAAGAAAACATGAGTTTGAAGCATACTGACAAATTCAATGTAAAATGGTGACATGTTAGAAAAATACGTAGTTTAAACCAACATCAAATTTAAGTCGATGCAATCCTGGAACGATGTCTAAAAAAGTCCAAAACACAGTTTAGGTCAATATTTAGTGTATTCTCCATGTGCACGCATGACGTCAGCCAAACATTTCCTCATTCCCTGAATCAAACGTTGAATTTGACGTTCTAGCCCATTTCTAATGTAAAGCAGTAGGGGTGACTATTGGGGCAGTTTTGCAATTTCGATACTATTGCGATAGTTTTCAATAGAAATTATAGCAGGCTGGAGCAGCACATATTTCAGCATTTTGACCAACACCAACAATGATAACTTTCTGATAATACACTGAACAAATGTATAGAAATTATTAAGCGGTTTTCCCTATGGAAATCTTATCAAACCGATGAAAAACCGCTGAATAATTTATATCAAATAAATTCTAGTGCTATTTGTAAAGAAACTAAAGAAACAAGTCCAATTTGACCTCGCAAAAATATTTTATTACAAAAAAATTCACCTAATGTATTTGGTAATGTTGTTTTTATACTTCTTAAGAAAGTAATTGTACCTAAACATTTAACATCAAAACTATCAATAGTTAGAGCAACTATCGCCAATAGTATCGATAGTTTCAGGTTGCAATCGATAGTGTACTATTGTGAGACAAGCAATCACAATCAATCGATAGTTTGATGTCTCGTTACACCACTAAAAGCAGCATCGAGTTTACGTACATTTTGGACAAGTGGGGTATATTTCTCGTACTTGATTAATATGTCCCAAAGCTGCTCTATGGGATTAAAATCAGGAGTTTGTGCTGGTCAGGGGAATGTCTCAAACACACTCTGACGTGGACAACACGTGATATGTGTGGTCGGGCGTATTCATCCGTGGCCAATGACTAGTTATCAACATGAGGAATACTGCCATCTCCAAGGTGTCATGCTGATATGAGGTCTGTTAAGTGTCATACACACTGTTCAAGCCCCGTTTACATGAGAAACATACACAACCCCATACCATTACGGACCCACTACCAAAAACATGGTTTCGAGGATGTTGCGTTAGGCCATGACTGTATTCGGCTGCCTCAAAACACATGTACGCCCGTCCTCAATGTGCGAAAGGAACCGGCTCTCATAGGGAAAAAAAAACCTCCTCCATAATCGAATGTTTCATTTCTGACATTGAATTGACCACCCCAAACAAGCGTGTCTGTGTTCCTGTGTTAACAGTGGACGTTTAAATGATCTTCTTGCTCTATACCACGCTGCCTTCAAACGGTTTCAGACGGCGCTGCTTAAAATTACTTGGCCACCTAGCCACTGGGGTCTTAAAACTGTAGCGCTATCAAACGGACATCGCCATACAAGCCGTAATATTTAACAATACATATTTCCGCCTGGATGACCAGGTCATGGTCTATTCTTAACATCATTTGTTGTACGGTAGTTTTGCACTTACCTTGCAATTTTGGAATAGTGACGTCCATGTTGCCATCTATTTTCCCTAGAAGACAATCCTGCATTAATCATTCTAATAACCCGGCATATTAATGCTTCTGGCAGTCTACGTGGTATGATGATGTTTTACAACGACCAGATAGTCTTTGTCAAGACGTGCAGTGCATGCAACAGCAACCGCGTTGATCGTGGCATTGTCAGTAGGATGGTGTGAGTGAAGGGCCATTTTCTACTTATTTTCTGTGTTCATAATTCTGTCATATTTAGTTCAGTAGCGCTAAATTAAGTTCCAAGTGTATAGTTAATAAATTTTAAATTGACGGTCTCTTTGTAACTTTTCCATTTTCAATTTATAGTCAAAATATAAATACTTAAAACATATCGCTGCTGATGGCTGTAATATTCCCTAAAACAACTTGATAAAAAATGTTGACTTTGAGGAAGGATTGTGTTGATTTTAATTAATGACAAACGTTTAATTACTTAAATTTTTAACGCTAAAGGTTGTAATAACATGCACTAAATAATAAATCACTCACTCAGTTAGAGAAAGGGAAGACGTCATTTAAAACAGTCGCAGTTCTCACTTACCAGTACGAATGTGTTTGCCCTCACATATTTGATCTCTCGACGACAGGTAATTATCCATGCTTTGTTTGAAGGTGTCGTACTCTTTCAACAGATAATTATCCATGTTTTGTTTAAAGGTCTCATACACATCCAACAGATACATATTCATGCTTTGTTTGAAAGTGTCGTAATCATTCAGAACATCGCAGTAGTCACCGTGATGAATGTTAGCATTGACCGCTGCAACCATAGCGGTCAACAAAAGCCATACAAGCATCATGTTCCAAGTCGTGTGCTGAAACTTAGATCTGAAACAAAGAGTCCTGTCAGCTCCGTGTACAAATGCAATGTGAAATATCAGGATGAAGTCAGAACGAGTCAACCTGTTTTTAACGTTTTACTGACGTGTGAATACTTATTGCTGGAAGATATTTTTCAGTCTGGACACACGCCAGTGAGATTTACATAGTTTGCTAACTATTTTTGTTTTGCTGCTGATTATATAAGGACATATGAGAAACCTTAAGACCACATTTGCACTCAGCATACATGATACCGTGTCACAAAGCCATCTTAAATTAATGTTGTCGTAAACTATGTTCCTAGGCCAAAGGATTGGCTTACAAATGTCAAATGTTGTTGTGAACTGCACAAGAAAAACTTGTTTTCTTTGGAAAATGTACAGTTGACAACGATTATTGGCGTTTGTAAGCCACTCCATTGTTTTAGTGACGATGTTTTACAGACTTTGTGAAGCGAAACTCTGTAAAGGTAAAATGACCACAAAGGTAAGTTGGGTCAATTTGTTATATGTTGTCGTTGAGGGTAGGGCATTTTCAAGTTCTTTATTATTTATTGATTATAATTATCAGTTATTTTACTAAGAAAATGTAAAAAAGGTTTTGCGTGAACGATTTTAGAATCACAGTATTTGTTAAGGTTTATTCGTGAGGGAATGTTAATTGACATGCAGTAATGGGAATTATTATATGCTTGTACAAACAATGTTGTGTTTTTACCTATTTCCTTTGTAATTGTGTTTTGTCATTCACATAAGTACTGACTGTAATTAGTTTTTGATTTATTGAAATGTGAAATTAAATACCGAGGTGCAAACTGTATTAGTTAGTGACGCATATTTTTTTAAAAAAGAATCAAATGCACATGTCTTTTTCAAACACGTAACTCAATGAACCAACTAAAATGTAATCAAACATTATTCCATTCAATAACAAAAGTATAGTCAAACCTTATAATTAAATACATTCACAAAAGTAGCAATAATGAAAAAGCTTATTTAATTTTTAAAAAAGTCAACTTTGTCAGCAGATGAATATTTTGTTCTGACAATCAAACTTTCGTCCATAAAATACGCTAGCTAGTGGCGTTTTGACTGCTGTTTACTATTTGTGTAATAGACTCGCTAATTGTAAGTTAATAATTTTACATACCTATGGTTGTGTTGTTGATTATAACTAGTGTTACAAACTTGCAGAACAATAACACAAAAGACAAGCAGGTTTATTTATCTCATGCACATATTTAATTTTGATGTTACAAATATTCAAAGCTTGCATACACATATTATATTTCGCATTACATTGAAATTAAATAGAATATTCTATCACTTTACATGGTTAGGTCCTTGCGGGATTCGAACACACACACTCAGACTCAGGCACCACATCACCAGCACTGAGCATCACAACGCCTTAACCATTCAGCCACGGGGACTAAATATATAGTTCTTATCATTTTTGTATAAAACTCATATGTACTACATGCAATTTCTACAACAAGTATACATATTACTTGTATTTACGTCTTGTTTTAAAATACCGTGTGTTTTTACCTATCTTGCAACATTTTAAATAATCAGGATTGTACAATGTGACTATTAACGTTACCTTAATATCAAATTATAATGTATTATATGTGTTTTGTTTTTGCTTTTAATGTATGTAAATATTTATGTACTTCTCTATATCACTAATGTGATTTTCGAGAATAAAGATCTGTCTGTCTGTCTGTCTGTCTGTCTGTCTGTTACAGACAAGATCGAAGATGGATCTTTAGGATTCCTGGACGCAGACAGCAGATGGACGATCTTTCCCCCTTTTTCCTGACGATAAGGGGAAAAAGACAGTGCAGTGGTTAGCGTGCTGAACTTCGAACTAAGAAGTCCGGATTTCGAATCCCGCCCAGAGAGCTTAGAGCATTATCTGTGTTGGAAACCTTTCAATACAGTGAGGACATATTGGAATGCTGTAACACAGTAGTAAAACTTTTGGTTCGAAGCTCGCAGGTTTCCCTGCACCACATAACCACATTAGTGATGCAGGTTTTCCTCCTGCGTAAAAATTTCCGCCGTGATACAACTGAAAAATTGTTAAAAGCGGCGTTAAACACGAACTCACTCACTGACGTTAATGATGAAAAGATTTTGGCGTTTGGCAGTTAAGAGAGTCTAGAGGCCTTTCAGTCATATGAGATTCTATACATGGGTGGAACGTTTACTGCCTGGCCTGGACTGTGGAGTCAAGTTTACATCATCATTGCAAGACTCGGAGCCACTCCTCTCACCTTCGCCTTACTCCACGACCGTCAAACAGACACCTACCCAAGATTCTTCAGGCTACTCAAAGATAACGTTTAACAGAGACTAAACAGGCCACTTGACCCGTCATGCATCCAGACAGACTTTGCGATGGCTGCTATTTGTGCTGTCCAAGTCGTGTTTCCTACTGCTGATGTGAAGGGATGTTTCATCCTTTACTGTCAGGCGACATAGAGGAAGGTCCAGAACCGTCTCTGCCGCCTGAAGGACAAGTTGAATAGAGAGGTGAAATCCACGATGCATTTTTTTGATGCGGTTGGCCATCTCCTCAGGCTGGGATAAAGAGTGAAGTGAACAATTGAGATGAAACTTATTACAATGTATTATGAATATTTAAAAAAATTAACATTTTATTATAATATATTATAAATTTTTAATAGTATCGTAATTGTAATTAAATAGTTATACTAATCTATTCGTGTTTCTGCGGTTGTTCCATTGTATGAAATAGGTAACAGACAATGGATTAGCAGTGCCACTGACCATAAGCTTTGTTGTCTTAAGCTGTAGGGGAAATGGGATGTAGGGGTTTGGGGAGGTTATCAATTCATTAGCCCAGTGACATGGTTTATGATGTCGTAATTTTACGATAGCTTTGTGAAACGGCACCCTGAAGCGAACCTGTGATATGTCAGCATCAGTTTCCATGGTAACGTTTACAATGTTCACCTTACGCCAGGGTTCTGTTTTATAAAGCCTTGGTAAATTTAAAGCATCGTAAACCATCTGTCTAAATCAGTGGTTAAGGTTTACCATGTTAAAAATCGTTGTAAACTGTGCACTTTCCAAAGTGTTTTTTGGGAAACCGTGTAGTTTACAATGATCTTTGACATGTGTAAACCTAAACTATTAGCCCAGTGAAATGGTTTACGACGTCATAAGTTTAAGACATCTTTGTAAGCTGGAACACCTGTTGACGATTTTTGTGTTACCTTTATGAACAATATACAGTGGATGTGAAACCTAAAACATCCAATAAATTCACATTATGAGTTCGTACCTATATCCGTTTATATTAATACTTGTAAATTATTATATTTACTTTATTTATGTAATAATAATTTTACTTTTTTATGAAAAATATATTTTCAACATCATTCTATTTTTTTCAAATTACATGTATGTAATCAAAAAGATATTTATTACATCTTTTTTTTATTTATCATCTGTAAATTTATATAGTGTACTATTAAAGTTTAGGTAATACCTAAGAAACTGTGTTTACTGTGTTGATTTTGCTTTCGGATAAAACAACCAACATAGAGATACAAAACGGTAATACGGCGTTACTGATGTTAGGATTATGGCCCGGGAAAGCGAAAATCTTGATTAGGCGGGTAGAAAATAACTTCGCTCTCCCGGCACTAGTTGAAGTTATGGGACCGTGCGATATTCGCTCTCCCGGCACTCGCTGAATAAACAAAA
>JAULCD010589455.1:0-13430 GCA_032361085.1 Calliostoma canaliculatum
TCAATATCTGTAAATAATTTACACCCCCTATGCATTGTATTGTATTGTATTGTATTGTTGTATTGTATTGTAGTTGTATTGTATTGTATTGTATTGTATTGTATTGTATTGTATTGTATTGTATTGTATTGTATTGTATTGTATTGTCTATTTCATTATCTGTTGTGTTGGAAGGAATTTCTATAAATGTCATTATATCTTATGTGTCTAAAGAAATGCTTTAGATTCAGTATTTATGCTATGGTATATTGTAATTAATTAGCATTCTAATTAATTTACTTAACTATAATATATATGTAATGTTCCGTCAGCTAACTAGTTGAGGAAGTAATTTATCCAGTAATTATATTTATAATATTGGAAATCTTATGGTAAATGTATAACTAGTTATAATGTATTTAAATGTATTTTAAAGTGTGAAGTTGTGCGAAGAGAATGTAGTGAATGTAGCGAATGTAACGAGAGGAATGAATGAATAAGCATGCTTTTAGATATTTTAGAAAGATTCTATATTGGAATATGTTTTAAACTTTTAGATATAATCTCACACCATGTGACCGACTGAGTGAATTAAGGGAACCTGTTGCCACACAGTGGTGAGTTAAGCTAGTTTAGTTAATGTTAAGTTAGTTCACTTTGTTTAGTTTAGTTATATTTAGTTTAGTTTATTTAGTTTAATTTATGTTAGTATATGTTATAATATCGTAATGTAGTTTAAGTTATTTTAAGTTAGGTAGCATAGCTCAGCTAGGTTAATTTAGTTTAGATTAGTCTAAGTTAGTTTAGATAAGTTTATTGAAGTTTAGTTTAGTTGTACGTTAGTTTAGTTTGTTTTAGTTTAGACGAGTTTAGTTTAGTTTAACACATACCATTATAATTATTTATATTATAGTTTAGTTTAGTTTGATACTTATCATAGGATGTATTTAGATTACTGTATCTATTTGGTCATGTGTGTAGAGTTTACAATATTGATGTATTTTATTAAATATGATAATCTCATGTTTAGAATCACTATTATATATGTACTTGTATTTTAATGAAATGATGGCATGATTCATACTTTTAGTACATGTATAACTATTACGAATAATGATAATGTTCTTTAGGCATTTATACGTTTGGAGATAGGCATTGAAATGCATTATCGGTTAAATGTGAGTTAAACTATTATAAGTGTACCTGTGCTTATTTTACTTCAATTGTGATAATTATCTAACGTTTTACCTATTTGTTACAGGGTTCGACTTTACTTCTACTTCTGCTTATCTTGTTTGTCATTAAACTGTCAACTCACAACCCGAAAGCCGGTGTCCTGTGTTTTGTTTATACACACCACCATACACGCTTTTACAGTTATAGCAGTAATTATATCGATGTTTTCAAGAGTTGTTACTGAAATGTGATCATCAAGTGTTGTTTTTAAGATTCTAAAGGATATGCAATCTTTTTGTTGGGTTATGTGAAGACAGCATGCGATGCATGAAAAATATGACAAACATTGCTGACGGAAAGTTTTTCGGTTATTCATGCATACAGCGTTCATATTTAATGTGCCAACCTATCCAATGGAATATTTCCTGACAGATAGTGATTCTAAATTATTTTCTGGAGTTGATATGTTTATTATGATGGATTTCATACGTTATGAATTTCAACAACTCACGAAAGTTACAGTTTTAAGTCCTAATTAAATCAGTTGTGCACTCTGCGGGTTAAAGTCAGTAAAGGGATATTATCCTCACGATACCTGTTAATGGCTGTCTGTTCATTACATGCAGCCCATTCTGATATATCTTCACTGAACGATATAAACCTCTGATCTTCTCCACACTGGTGACTTTTACCAAACCCCATTACCTATATCCCAGTGGGGCACATTGTAATGTTGTGAAGAGCATCGCACTGTGGTTAGTTTCAACTATGTCGCTATTTAATTATTTATCTGATCTATGTAGATCTAAAAACTAGTGAGGATCACAGCAGTACGGTCAGTTCTGCAATTTATCGCTATTCTAATTATGTACCTTATCCCAGTGGATCACAAACGCTTGGACGTTTGCCGTGTGGTCAGTTCGGAACCAAATCGTTCTTCAATTATTTACGCGACTGTTCCAAATGTCATCCATTACCTCTTTCTGTTACTCTGTAAGCGAGATGGTTCAGTACATTATCAGTTTGAAATAATCACCGAGAGCCCACCTGTATTTTGTCCATCAACTAGAAGTCGATACAAATAAATAGCAATTAAGTGTAACCCTTTCAGTGTGTATGTCAACACGTAGTTACAGTGTGTGAATGAAGTGTTTATTAACACTGTTTGACATAGAAGTTGGCCAGTCTATGTAGCTCATCAACTTATCAACTCGTCGGTGCCAGGCTCAACATTTGTCAGTTTCAATGTTCCATTATCAATCTCAGTACGTTGTTGAATGCCCACCCCGTTGTAAATTGTTGAAACCACCACCAAGACCCTACATTGTTTCTCTATTAACGTGATCCTACCGAGAACTCTTTGACGAAAGGAGCCCTGCTTAGAAGCACCAACAAAGCAATACATCCAACAACGGTCTGTTACCCGCTTAAACATGTTTATTGTGCCACTGCTGTACTACTACAATGCACACTCATAGCTGGGCATACTCATTTCATTCATTTATTGTAACGTATGAAGACCCTCTCTGCCAACAACTTTTAACTGTTCATTTTCCCGGAATGTTCGGGCATGAAATAAATTCAGGATCAATTTGATGTTCTAAATCATGACTTGGCTGAGCAAGATGTGGGCTTTGATAACAAAAATTGAATTTTTTTTAAAATGTCCTTTTTGTATTCTAACATGTTCGATGCCCTAATTCTGTAAAATTTCATTTTTATTACTATCTTAAGCACGTTTAATTTTAATAATTCTATATTCTAAATTTGTAATTGATACGAAATATTTTGACACGTAAACTTCTTCGCAGATAATAGTTGCATCTTTGCACAAGTAACACTGAACGATAACTCACTCACCGTATCAAATTAAAGGTATCATATGGCAATGTAAATAACATTTCCCACAAATACATTTGTGATATTTATTTTGCGATTTCCAACTATATGCATGAGCCCATAAAGGACATTAAGTGTTGTTTCTTCAATGATTTAGGCTTAAGCTAATTGAAAAATCATAGAGCCCTTTATTTATTACTAAAATTGGTTTGTTAGCGGTTTAATTGATTTTTGCTGTTGCATGCGGACAGAGTGATTTGATTAGATGAACTGAGCCATATGGGCAATACTGAACCATACAACTTTTTGTGTGAAACAACAGAGGGGGATAATCTTCTTGAGTACTATCAAGTTCATTCAATTGCAAAATGATGCAATAAAAGAACACGAGTTGTGAAGACAGTCAGGATGGAAACCAATAATGAAACTCATCGGCTATTTGTGTTAGTTAATAAATGCCAAATCGATGAAAACTATAAAAAAATAATTAGTTGCATTAATAAAGTTGCATGTATTAAACACTGACATTTTGTGATGACAAAGTTCCAAGTTTCCAATGAGTTTGGCAACCGAACCCATAATTTAGAAGCCCATTTCAGAAAACCATGTTACTGGATAAATGGTTTTGGCTCCCGTTTATCATTTACTACTGTCGTAGTGCAAACGTCAATTTGGAACCGGTACTGAATGGCATTTTAACACTGACGATCAACTTAGCCTAAGATCGTTGTAAGCTCAACCCATGGGCCGAGTTATATGGTTAACGACATTATATCATTATCTCATCTAAGGTTCTTGTTCTTTTTCTGAGCAAAAAGGTTTAATTCACAAACGCCACAGAAATGATGAATGGATTAAAAAATCGTTTTTAAAATGCCATAAATGAACTTGAACTATTTAATATGAAACTACAGTGGTTCATCTTTACTGTCAAACAAAGCTTCGGTTTGAAAAGAACGACTCCAGCATAATGTTCTTTGTGTTAAAACCACCAGATTATAGATTAAAGTTTAACTAGAATCAATTCAGTGCTTCAGGTTCCCGTTCCTTAAAACACTCTTCGTGTTAAGATGATCACAAATGACCTTTGTAACAATGTCCCGTGGAGTTGTCTCTTATCTTAACTTTACTCATGTCGTAGCGCAGACATCGATTAGGAAACGGTGCCAAACACACCGGTTCCAAAGCGATCCCTGCGTTACGATAATTGTATGCCAATATTATAATTTAGCACTTACAATCAGCTTAGCCTAAGATAACTTCATAAAACAAGGCCCAGGTGTGTGTGGAGGCTTTGTTTAAAAATTAATAGATATATTCACACTTGGTATTCACTTAAGCTTTTAAAACAACTTCCTGGTCGTAAGGTTACAAAACAATAAAAACAGATTTTGTTTAACCGAGTTAACTTAATCGATATGTCAGAGAATTCCACTGGTATTCACAACAATGGTGACAAGTGCGCACCATGCTTTGCGCAAAGAGTGTAACACTTAAACAACAACTCCACACCAGCATTGATTTACTTGGGTATCTCAGGTTTTCAAACGAAAGAAGAATGTGTTACGACATAACACCAAAGAGTTACAGTAAAGTACGCAAAAGGCCACACGTCCCCTTTGACCCCAGGTGATAACGTTTAGTGATTTCATTTTGTTGATTTGTTGCTGGCATTCAGTTTTTAAATATCAGTCAAACTCGAATGTCGTATTAAGTACAGACAATTCCACACATCTCTTCCAAGCTGTTTACTAATAGAAGTAAATGAAGTATTTAAAACTACAGTACAGTACTGAAACCGAACACTACCAACACCGCATCCCGATACCAGATACACACAAATAATTAGAATAAATGGCGAAAGCTGTCGATTGCGTTTCAGATAATACTAAAAGCTGCTTAACAGTTGTTTAATAACTCTGGTGGATTGGTTATAGGTTTTTGCTGTGCTCGTGCATGGACATATTTGTTTAATTTTACTTAATTTTAGGTTTTGTTGATGAATATTGTTTTCTTTGTTGTTGTTATTACAAAATAAATTTGGGTTGTTTTTAAAAAAACGATATGTGTTTATTTGTTTATTTAGTCGTAAAATGTGATTTTTTAAACAGTAGAGAGTTTCTTCTCAAGCAGAACTGTTTGGTAGTACTATAACGTTGACTGTACTAAGGTACGGTTTAAATGCCACACTGTGCTGTGTTTATTTTTTAAGAGCTTGGTTTGGAAGTTATTTTAACCAAGTTAACACAGTATGGTTTTCAACAGCTCAGTTTAGACATTAGTTTATTCAAAAGTGCTCCGAGTTAAGAAGGCACAGCCATGAAAGTTGTAATTGATGGACGCAGTTCCTGTAAAGACAGGACCAAGATTGTGCTCCTCACTAGGACTGTTGATTTTCTGTCGCTTTATCGATTACACTGACAGTCCCCACGTAGGGCGATGTTGTCGTCAACACCCACCTTGCTACACTGACGTTCATCAGGCTCGGAGAGAGATCCCGGGAACTGATGTATTTGTTGTCTCAGAGCTAGATCTGTTCCTACGTACGTAGGTGGAACGAATTGACACTGTTGCCGTGAGAAGTTTTTAATCAGTTTGATTCTCTTGTTTTGGAAGCAAATGAGAAATTACCTAACTGTTTAAATGTGTTATGTTAAAGCAATTGTGTTACAATTCACACCAAATTTATGCAAATGTCTACTCTTTGTAATGGCTGTGAGCCGTATAGTTATTGAACATAAAACAAACGTCAACATTAGTAACACTTATAAAATATTTTTTTCTATCTTAGCCAATTATAGATTTCAATGCATTTGATGTCATTTAAAAAGTGGCAACCACAACATTATTATGTTAGTTACAAGATTACACTGACAAATTTAATACTTCATCACTCCTGCACGGGTGAATATTCACTTAACGATAGAATATTCACTTTTATTCCAAATATAGTGAGCGAATGAAATCGAGTTTTACATGGCTTTCAGCAACATTTCAGCTATATCGCCATGTGGTTACATGAGGCACACCGAGGGAGTAGCAGATGAGGAAAAAGAGATTGACAGAAAGAAAAACTACAGCAAAAGATCCCCATTTTAGCCAACTTGTACGTCATACATGGGGTAACTGGTGTCCTATTCTTTCCAATGCTTTAGGAATTCCCCGGAAACCCCACGGGGTTTATTCCAAATAGCAAATGTGTTGTTAACCAATTAGTTTTTAATATTTCAGGAACAACTTTTCGTGGATCAAAACTAGAGTATTACTACAACTGTGATGTTTTCCATTTCATTGTGGATAGCACTTCAATGTACTTTACTTTAGGGGATTGTAAATCCATTATTGTAAATCTACAAGGCAATTTGAACAATATAAAATAAATTTTATAAAAACAAACCTCTGTTTGAATATACTTACACGCAATTGCAGTATTATGCTGTTATATTATAGAATAGAAATAATAAATAGAAATAAAACGAATAATTCACCCGACAGATTTAACCCTCGTTGTGGACATTCCAATTGCCAACAAATCAAATATTATATCAAATTGTAATTTTCAAGTTCGTTGAGAGACACGTCACGGCTCAATGTTTCTCCACCAACTGTAACATTATGTGTGAGGAGTTTACAATGCATAATATTAGACACGTTGTTAAGGGAATTCATGTACAGGCCGACGAATAATAACGTTGTTATTCTGATGTGGTAGTTTTTGCACACTCAATCAATTTTCCAAATATTTTCACAAGTAAGCTAAAAACAAATACATATTAGATAAAGTGTTTTAATAACATAAAAACAAAACAACATATTTTTAAAAAAAACAAACACAGTATGTAACTTACACTAGAAAGTAACGGCTCGACCGTAGTACTGTGTTAAATGTTCATAATATAACTATACAAACATCGTGAGTGTGAGTGTGAGTGTGTGAGTGTGTGTGTGTGTGTGTGTGTGTGCGTGTGTGTGTGTGTGTGTGTATGTGTATGTGTGTGTGTGTGTTGTGTGAGAGAGAGAGAGAGTGTGTGTATGTGTGAGTGTGAGTGTGAGTGTGTGTGTGTGTGTGTGTGTGTGTGTGTGTGTGTGTGTTGTTGTTTTCCTCCGGACAACAAACGTTCCTCAAAGCGATATTAGTGTTAAGATAATTATAAGTCGTTTTTTTAAACAATCAAAGCAAGTGTATCAAAATACATTATTTTAAAAGGTAAATTGCTTATTTTAAAAATAGCTCACATCTTGCTCAGCCAATGTGGGTTAATTATCATTTAATTATCAATATTAGATTAATTCAGTATTTGTTAGCGCCCAAATATTCCGGGCTGATGTACTTTTCAGTTAAAATGGGTGGCAAAAAGGTCTTCGCCCGTTACAATACACGAGTGAAATGAATATGCCCTTGTATCGCAGTACTACAACAGTGGTTCAATAAACATGTTTAAGGGGTTAATAACCGGTGTTGGGTGTATTGTTTTAAGTTGTCGTTACTCTTAAAAGGGTTCCGTTCATCATACGATCTTAGGCTATGTTTAGCGTAAGTAATTTTTGAACGGATTTTCTGTGGAGTTGTTTCTTTTCAAAGGTTTTAGGACCGGTTACACAGCGATTTTTGAGCTACGACAGTCGTAAGCCAATGTTACATTAGCACTTCCGATCAACTTAGCCAAAGATTACTTTGAAGAACGGGGTGCTGAACCTTTGATTTTGTTGATTCTAGTTATATATCTTCAGTTGATCAATACCGTTAAATGACCAGCAATTAGGACAGAATTTGTTCACGGCTGCCCCATATACGTAAACTCCATATTCTCCACCCACTGTTCACATGCCTTAAAACTGAAACTATTGACAAACTGTGGAGTATAACGAAACACTTGCTTTTTCTAAACATTAGAAAACACCAAAAGATGTGTTATCACGCCATTGATTGGTTTATAATTCAAGCAATAAAACGTATTTTCTTTGAAATTAAACAAAAATTATCATTTTAAATACCAAATATTGTGTGGAAGTTATTGTCAAATATAATTTCTTGTTTATATTAGACATGTATTTTTATTCACAAATAACACAACTAGTGACGTTATTTCAGGCAAACAACGGATAGAGTTCCCAAGTGAAGTGTAAATGAACAATTCCCCAACCCAACTGGGGCCACTTAGCACGTGTCTCCAAGTACGGTTGTATATACGGTTGAATATGTCTTCAAAAGCGACTGTGTTTTGAAGAGAAGACATTAATCAAATTCACATTTCATGGGTATTATTTCAAATAAATGTCAAAGGAGTTCACTGACTTCATATAACTTGTGATTTCCTAAAGCGGCGATATTCGAGCGGTGTTGAATGTTTATTAGTTAGGGCCCCGTTTCACAAAGTCGTAGTAAATTTACGACGTCATACACCATGTCACCGGGTCAGTCGGTCAGTTTAACAATGTTAAAAGCGTTCTAAACTGCATTTTCCAACGGGCTGGATGCATGACTGGTGCTACTAGTTGGGCAGGGCATGTTCAGATGCAATCTGTCATTACAGAAAGTGATTTAGATTATTCTCTGGAGTTGTTTATTATGATGGCTCTCATACGTTACGATGTTTAGCAACTCACGGAAGTTACAGTTTTAGGACCTAATAAAATCAGTTTGGCACTCTAAGGGTTAATGTCAGTAAAGGGATATTATCCTCACGACGCCTTTTAATGGCTGTCTGTTCATTACATGTAGCCCATTCTGACATCTCCTCACTGAACGACATAAACCTCTGACCTTCCCCACACTGGTGACTTTTACTAAACCTCCATTACCTACATCCCAGTGGGACACCATTCAATATAGTGAAGAGCATCGCAGTGTGGTTAGTTTCAACTATGTCGCTGTTTAATTATTTATCTAATCCACGTGGATCTAAAAACTAGTGAAGATCACAGCAGTATGGTCAGTTTTGAAACACATGGCTCTTCCAATACTTTACCCTTTCCCAGTGGATCACAAAACTTTTGAACGCTTACGGTGTGGTCAGTTCGAAACCAAATCGTTCTTCAATTATTTACATGACTGTTCCAAATGTCCCTCATTGCCTCCTTTTGTTACTTTGCAAGATGGTGCAGTACATTATCAGTTTTAAACAACCTCCCAGATCCGACTTCGATGCAACTATATAGCAACTGATTGTAACCCGTTCTGTGTGTATGTTAACATGAACACGTGGTCACAATATGTGAAAGAAGTGTTTAATAACACTGTTTGGCATAAAACTTGGCCAATCTATGTAGTTCATACAATGTATTAACTCTCCAATGCCAGGCTCAGCATTAGTCAGTTTTAATGTTCAATTAGCAATCTAAGTACGCTGTTGAATACCTATACCGTGGTAATTTGTTGAAATGAGCTCTTTTAAACACATTATCACAGGATAGGTTTTTTAAAGCACTGAGTAATTATTGTACTATGTTCTTCTAAACAAGTTCATCACACTAGTTCAGCACTTTAAGGGTTAATGTAAGTAAAGTGGTGTTATCCTCAATATTCCTTTTCATAACTGTCTGTTCCTTAGGTGCAGACTATTCTGGACTTTCTTAACCAGGGGCCCGTTTTAACAAACAAGTTTTTCTTTGGAAAGTGCACACTCCAACCATTTTTGCACTTTTAAACCAAATCCATTAACCCAGTGACATGGTTTAGGACGTCGTAAAGTTATGACGTCTTCGTAAAACGGGCGATGCAAAACTCTTATCTTTGCCATGCTGGTAACTTTAGCCATATTCTAATAGCCTAACCCCTGCTGAAATATTACAATACAGGCGAACATCGCAAAGTGGTCAGTCTTGAACTATATCGCTGTAACGATTAACCTAATCCCACTAGATCACGGAACTTCTCACCACCATTGCAGTGTGGTCAGTTTGAAACTGCATCGTTCTTTAATATATGTTTGGATGTTATACATTCCGTCCAGTACCCGTGTTTGTTCACCTGCATCTCTTTGTAAACAACCTGATGCAGTGCGCTATCTGTTTTAAACAACAGTGCCAACACGCATTTTCTCATCATCCGGACTCCACGGAGTTTTTCCCAAACACAGCAAAACATCACATTTTCCCAATCAACTGAACCACATTAAAAAACCCATTAAGAACCATCAACTATAATCTACCGAGAACCAAAAATTTTTTTTTTCTACCAACTGAACCCTACTTGGGTTTCCAATCACAAGGATCCAACTAAATGTGCGTGAACACGATACTAATTAAATGTATTGTTTAGGAATCAACACGTAACACTGGTGAAGAGTAGTATTTAATGGTTCCTTTGTGAATCAAGCACGTTGACCCAATGTTCAGTATTGCTTTCAGTTTATAACATGTTGATGTCTCTATGCTACGTGAGTCAGACAAATTGATCAAACGGATATCTTACCTAAATGTACTTTTTTATGTTCAAATGGTTGAAAGGTACTTAATACTTACTTACAGGGACCCGTTTGACAAAGCTATGTTGAGCTAAAGTTTATCTCAGTCATATTGTATATGACTATTGAACGCTTTAACTGAATCAAACATCAAAAGGGAGCTAAGGAAAAACCAAGGTCTTGTTACAATAATATCTCATTAACCCTTACCGTGCGGCATAGTTTTGAAGAAGTCGTCCTTAGTGGCGTGTCCCGGAATTTTATAAGATTTGCCTATCATAGTTACTGCCTCACTTAACATCGCCGCCTGTCTGTCAATGCGGATCACGGAAATATCCAAGTCAGGCTACTAGTAGCCTGACCCGGATATTTCCGTGAGCCGCATGGTAAGGATTAAGCTAAGTTGTCTTAACCTTCATCTTAGTTACGAGAGTATTAATATTATTAGCCTTAAGATAGCTATGTGGAACGGGGCCAGGTTTCTAAATGCATAGCGACAACTGGTTAACTTGATAATAGTCTAAAACTTAAATAGTTTTCTCAGATAAAATAACTGTTGTATTGTATTTTTGTTACCTTTTTAAGGTAGCAGGTATTGGTTAGGTTTCATGAGGGACCAGATGGGACAATTTCGTTCCGTAAGCAACAACCAAATCTTGACCTACACTTCGTGGGGAAGAAGCCAGCCGGATAACTACAGGAACATGGAAAACTGTGTGGAACTTGATTTTTGCAATAGATGGAATGATGTCCGTTGTCGCATACCAAAACGGTTTGTTTGTCAAAAAAATGGTATGCTTTTCTGTATCTCTTTATACCTTTCAGTTAAACACCTTGTTGCGACGACAATGTATATCATTGTTTGTTCATCTCCTCCTAAGTTATTTTTATGTGTATTTGTTTCTTTTGGTCTGTCCGATTTTTACTGTGGCCATGTTTCAATGACTGTTGTTAAGTATGCTTTTGGACATTTACTGTCATTTACCATTAGTGTAAAGTCATAGAGAACGTATCCACTTACACACAATATAGGACAGATTTACATCAAACACACAAGCGTGCGCATTTTAATTGCACACACACTCAATAAAGGACACATTAGTATAACACACCATGGAGGACGCATTCTTATCATACAGTCACACACTATATAATACACATCGATGCACACACACACACAGACATCAATCAAGGACGTGCCCGTACACACACTAAGGAAGCATTAACACACACATCATGGGGTACGCATCTGTATCTATACCAAACACCAATGAAGGACGAATCCGTACCATACACAAATAGAGGACACATATATACCATACACAAATAGAGGACACATATATACCATACACAAATAGAGGACACATATATACCATACACAAATGGAGGATGTATCTTAACCTTACACAAATGGAGGGTGCATTCATACCATACACAAATAAGGGATGCATCCATGCCATTTATAAATGAAGCATGCATTGTTACCACACACAAATGGAGGATGCATCCAGACCATACACAAATGGATGATGCATTATTACCACACATAAATAGAGGATACACCAATACCATTCACAAATGGAGGGTGCATTCATACCATACGCAAATGAAGGGTGCATCCATACCATACACAAATGGAGGGTGCATCTCAACCATGCACAAATGGAGGACGCATCCATACCATACACAAATGGAGGACGCATCTATACCATACACAAATGAAGGACGCATCCATACCATACACAAATGGAGGACGCATCCATATCACTTGCTAGCACAAAGAAAGTGTCATATGCACATACTATGGAGGAAACATCCATCATCATCATCTTTTATTCCTCCATATGTTGAAGAGTTACAAGACAAGTAAATGGATACAAGTTATTTACAATATGTACAGACCTTGAGAGGTTAATCTTAAAACTTTAGGAAGGATTTTACCATTAATTCATATGCAGACGTTATTAATGTTACTTGTGTTTCTGGCGGTCTTGATTGGCACTGAAGCACAGTCTCTAGGAACATCTCACCGTCCATTGAACCTAGTTCTGCACAGATGTTTATGTCGAGTGATGCTATTGTACACCACATCTCGTCTCTAGGTTCAGCCAGACTGGTAAAGATGTTGAGCACATGGTTTAGAACATTTCCTACATGGAAATTTACGTCGGCAAATAGGTATGTGTGCTCAGACAGGTGTCTCCTAACAAGACAAAAGTCTATAGTGGATTACGTGGGTAAGATTCGAAATAGCAATAATGTTAAGGCTCTTAGTTTGAAAATAGGATAAATCTACTTATTTACTTTTGATCTATTTGCTTTGCCAGTCACGACTGCTATATTAAAACTGTGTGACTTTTTTTTTACAAAACAAAAATTAATGCTGTTCTACTTTGAAATACCCTAATAAATAGTCTGAATGTGTCAATACTAGTACACAATACAACATACCGCGTATTTTAAGCACCCACTTTTATATGATATGTAGCTCTTAAATTGTTCTTTAAAAAGCGAAAGACACTTGCTACAAGGCTCACTAATGCCTAGACCGACCAACTCTAAAACGCCAGGGTACTTTCTCATATTCGTGAGCTTGTTGGATTAACTTTCCACTTAGTTGCTGTCACTAGGACTACACGTTTGGTTTATAATTGTCAAACTTGTTGGAAAATGTGCAAATTCCAAAGAAATTACAAAGAGTCATAATTCGTTGAAATTGTTGTTTCCGAAAAAATACGAAGGTTGAAATTTGTGTAAACCGAGCATTTTCCAAAGAAATTACAAAAGTCAAAAATGGTAAAAACTGTTCAAATTCAAAAAGTCAAAATTGCTGGAAACTGTGCCATTATCAAGGATTTAAGAAAAGCCAACATTGTTTCAAATTGTGCAGTTTCCAACAATTTTGACTTTGTAAAGCAAACCCTAGGACCCAGTGCTTGTTAGACGGAGTTTCACATTACTTACTGCTAATGTATCTGTCAAATGAACCAATACGTGGGTCCTGTCTGTGGTCTGATGCCCAATATTTCA
>JAULCD010589566.1:0-13413 GCA_032361085.1 Calliostoma canaliculatum
TTCATAAACATATAGTGGAAATAAATAATTAACAATTAAATCATAACAACATAAAATAAAACAGTAACAATTAAATCATAAGGTATAACATACCTTGAAGTTTGGTGTCGTTGCTGGAGTTGCTTGCTAAAATAAAACAGACATAAATGTGAAACAGTACACCCCCAAATGTATTTATATGCACAACAATAAAATACACTTAAACCAATCATATCGTTATAATAATACCTCACGGCAATGGCGACAAGGAAACACTAAACAGGTAAAATAAGGAACAGCCCATGTGAGTTATGGTGGACATAACCACGATACACATGCGTAAGACAACGGAACCACTTACAATGGATAATTAAAAGGTTTATTTAGGACTGAGCCCGAGGAAAAGAGGAACCAGGCTAAACCAAGCAAATCATGTGATAACACTAAAGGTAATCAATCTTTTGTGCTACAAGTTATCCCCAGCCCAAACTGAAATTTTACAATTAGGTTTTTAATTCACCCAAACCCAAAGGCTAACCCTCAGGAGTTAGAATTCAATAATTTTGTGGAGAAAAAAACAAATAAGACAACAAGAACATAGTATTTGAAAACAGAAATCAAACTAACACATAGCAAACCAAAAACAAAACAATCTGTTTAATTGGCATTTTTAGAAGTGGAATGGAAATGAGGAGAAACTTTGCATATGGATACACACTTCTTTATTTAACAATGTGCTACGTTTCGGTATAGTTTCTTATACATTATGCTTGACAACGGTATAAGAAACTATACCGAAACGTAGCACATTGTTGAATAAAGAAGTGTGTATCCATATGCAAAGTTTCTCTTCAAGAATATGCATTATTCTGTTTTACATAAATTATTCATTATATCAAAATTATGCCAAAACTATCACATAAACATTAAATCCAGCATGATAAAATGTCAGTATATGCATACAATAGTCTATACATATATACGCAGACCAATAAAGTATACGCACATCAACTAACTGAAGAGATGCAACGTAGTAGTGATAAAGATAACTAACTACTACGTTTTTATTATAACCACAAGTTATTATCAAAATACATCAATTAACACATACATAAATACATAAATGAGACCTGGGTTCAATGGATTTTAAGGGTGCCACATAAGGGATTAATGCCAACCTGCATGAAATACGAAACACTATAATACATAGCTATACTCTTATCTCAAAATATACAAAACATGACAAGGATAAAATATGATTTTTAAAACAACACTGGGTTGCAACCTCAACAACTACTGTACTAAGATACGTCACGCAAATACATGGATTAATTTGGGGAAGTTTTAAGTTATTCAAATGCTGTACTAGCAATAATGATAATATTACTAATATTCAAAGCTCTGATATCAATAATTATACCGTCAATATATTACGACTCCATATAATAATACTTACATAAATAGAATAACTTACACAGAGCAATTTATCACACACCCTACATAAATGACAAATACACCAATGCATAAACATACAGCTTATACTAAAATACAAACACATTATAATACAACATACCTTGAGATTCCAAAGACATAACACAAACTTTTCGTCTGACAAAAGTAGATAAACTATACTTCAGACATATTGTCAAGGTGGCAGGTAAAGTGTGAGTGATAACTGGTTCCTTGTACACTAGGTTTAAGAGGGACTGATGAATTAAGGGGCAAGCTGACTTGGGCAAGGGGACAATGCAAGTGCAAGTGTGAGTGCTTGAGTTAGGCGTGCTTTAATTTAGTTAGATAATAGTATGGAAGCTGAAGACTGAAAGGTTGATTAAGGGGTTAGTTTGATTGCTAGTTATTATATGGTGTTGTTGTTAAAGTTGTTTGCTGAAATAAAACATGAGAAACACACTAAAACCAAAGACATATTTATATGAGCAAAACAAATATATATATAAAACTTGACCCGGTTACATATGCATTGAACAATCAACTGGCTTCTTTCATCTCCTGCTCATTTGGACGAGTCTATGAAAAAATTGGTTGCTACAAGACAACAGAGATCATTGATGTCCCTGAAAATCAAGTTAAAAAAGTGTTTTTGGCCAAGATGTTTAAGTTTTGACAATCTGATAAGATCATTCGATTTTCATGCATAACGAACCATTTTATCAATAAGTAGAACACCGCGGAACCCTCTGTGTATGCATGTATTCTTACTGACTATTTACAAATCTTTTGAGTAATATTTCCGCATTTATCAGAACGGTTTGCGAAATATAAATAATCCTGTGTTAATAGGGTGTGAAGACAGTTATTGGATTTTACACTGTCATGTTTTGTCATTGTAAAGATATTTCGTACCAAAGAGAAATGATTAATTTTCAAAATATCAAAACTATAGTCATAAACAAACTATTTCCGACATGAATTATCAATGTGAACAAGTTTACAAACTATGCTATTATCATGGCGACCAAACATAGAAATCATGGTCTGAAATTTCGCAAACGCAATAAAAATGAATGACATTGGAAGATTGTTTTCCGATTTACAATTTTAAGACTTTAAAATATCGTTTTGGTTATATAAAGTGAAAGGTAATGCCCTGCAGTTGACGTGAAGAATTGTCCCAAATTTGACCTACATTGGTGTTTTTGTATCTGCATCGCCTTGTATCTAAGAAATTCCCTCTTCAGAGATAACAGACTCAGAACACTTTCTGGCTTTGAAATTGTCTACTTAAGTTCACTGATTAAAAAATGATTTCCAGGAACCTGTTCATCCACGTGATGGCTTACAACTGTCGCAACACAGAGATCGCTTTGGAACAGATGCAATTCTACACCGGTTCTAAATAGATTTCTATGTTACGACAGTCGTAAGTCTGTGATAAAATACAACCCCTAAGGACATTGTTAAAAATGGAACAGGGTCTAATGACAGAAACCTTCTTTTGTATATCAACCCAGTGAAGTCACACCATGTGCGGTTAACGAAATGCCTCAAGTTAAAAGCGGTCTGTTGGGTACATGTTGGATACATGAATTTTCACATCCATACAGCAGTATATGTACCAATTTATGTTATGTTTTATTGTTACGTGTCCATTTAGCACAAATGAAGCACACATTTATAAAACCACAAAGTATATCATTTGAAATGTTAAAAAGGTAGCACAAAAATACCTTTACTGTGTACTAACATTTGGTAAGAATTCAAGCTCCCATACAAAATAGTTTACTGTTATGAAGCATGTATCCTCGGAAAACCAATGCAATGACAAATTCTATTTACCACTCAAAACCAAGACGAAGTTAACAAAACATCAGCTCTCACAATCAAACGAGATTTTAACGGCTAAAATATTGATAGTACCTCTTCTTTTCTAAAGGATTTACGCATTGTCAAATGTAATGTTTTTTAGAGGGCATTATCATAGCTGCATTACACACTGTGTATTTTTGTTCTTAAAATATATTACCGTCGCGGACAAAAGACACCAGTGCTAATATGTTATATTGAGTTGTAAAAAAATGGCAAAGAATGCAAAACAATAATGGTTTTACAGATTGACTGTTTTCATAAATTTTAAAATACTGTGATCGTATTTGCAAATATAAAGACAATGCATTGAATTTAAAGTTTTAAAATACTCTTAGTTTGGTTTTCACGTACTTAGTAAAACTTTAGTGCTAAGTTGAATATTTTTTCCCCGTTTAAAAGTAACAATTACATGATAAATGTTTTGGGTGTTTTTTTTTAAGCTCGGTAATTTTACAAAGTCGAACATTATATCACTGGGCCAATGGGATTAGTTAACAGATTCTCAAAATATCGTTGTAAATTGTGCATTTTTCCAAAAAACAAGATTTTTGGGTTTAAGGATATGTACAGTTGATGATGAATCTTGCTTTTAATAGTTACATCATTGGCCCAGTAATCTTGTTTATGACGTCATACATTTATGCCACCTACATTACATGTAAGTGACACCCTACATTTTACCACTTTTAAACACATAAGATATCTCTATAATTTTATTCAAACCAACTAACGTTAAATTATTATGGATTTTTGCTAATATTCAACATTCTAAAAATAGGGATACTTTAAATGGAATTACTTAGGCCCGGTTAAGTCATTCGTAAGTGCTAAAATATAACATTAGTTTACGACTGTCGTAGCGCAAAGATTACTTTGGAACTCGTGCACCGGTTCCAAATTAATCTCTGCATATCGACAGTTCTAAGCCAAAGATACACAAGTCATTGCTTCAAAAACCAATTACGATCAACTTAGCCTAGCATAGCTTTGACGAACGCGGTCCAGAACTGGTATGAAACACTACAGATTATCATGTGACATGCAGGTGCTTGTAAAATGAAGAATGATTGAGTACTTCAAGACACATCAAAGAACAATAAGAGTCGGCATTTCAGACATGGAGAGTTTGGTCAACACTGTCTTTGAGTCGATAAGAGCGTTTCGTTTTAACGAAGAAATCACAAGTAGTCGTGGTGATTACCTAAAGCTTTGAAGCAAATGTCTTGACGTCAAATTAGGTGTGTGGCTCATTAGAAGTCTGTGGTGATTATTTATCTGTGTGTTCTGTTGATCTCGGCACAAATGTTTATTTATGTGTACATATTACAGTCATATTCAAACACATAAATAAATAAACACTTCATTGATTCGTTTTCTCTGCAATTATCAATTATTTGAAATGAACAATTTTGTAAAATCAAGATGTATAAACTTTCATTTTAGTGCCCTAGTCACGAGATTGTCAAATTATAATTCATTTCCATGTAACTGTCACGTACGTGAAATGAAAACGTTTAGTAAGATCAACATGTGACAAATTACATATACAGCTCACGTAATAAGAGTGCTAAGATGAAAGTTGACACATCCTAGCTAAACGAGAGCTTTGTGAAACAAAATCCAGGCGTCACAAAACACACTTGTGGGCAGAGAAGAAGCGACAAAACCTTATGTTGAACAGCGTCTGGTTACACTAAAATTTAGCAAAGCTTAATTAGATTGTGTACGCGTGGAGTGGCGCCTGTAAATATTAACGATAAATCATTAGCACGCTGAGACTCGAGTAAATCCAGCTTGACTCAAATCAGTTAAGAGATGGTTGTAATTATTCTTTTGGATAATCCAGAAATAAACATTCCTCGTGAAACACATTATTTTCAACACATTACTGAAGAACAATAGTCTAAAAAGAGGGAACATTAATCAACCAAAATAAACAAAGGCTCTCATGGTGAGCAAGGAAACCTACTTACAGCATTTGCAAATAAACCTTACATGTCCACAGTGAAATAGTTTCAACATTTGCTTTATAATAAAAAAAATATTGCCCTATTTAAAAAAAAATGTATCCTTAACACTTTTAATTGGTTTATTTTTTAAACGAACCAGTTGTTAATTTATGCAGTAGGCAAATGTGGTCTGTTAAAGTAACTACCCCCTTTTTATATTTAACACTTAAAGTGTGTGTGTGTGTGTGTGTGTGTGTGAGTCCCACAAATGCCACTGGATAGGTTTTAAACATCAATAGGTAGCCATAGTTCTAATAAAACTACCTCAGCACTCAGGGTTAATGACAGTTTTTTTAACAGATTTTGCTCATCACGTATAGTGACGACAGCCCCATTTATCACAACATGGTTACGTTTGGAGCAGTGACTTGAACAGTAAAACAAATAAGTAAACAACTAAATTTAGTTGTCATTTATCTCTGGCATGCATTATAAAAATACACATTTTGTCTTAATTGCTAAGATCAATAGAGTATACGAATTAACAATAACTGCAAATTATATCATTCTAAAACCTTGACGGGACAGCACAATGGTTGGTGTGTTGGACTTTGGACCAAGAGATTCATAAACCTTGCCGCCGCAATATAACTAAAACAAAACGGCTTACACCCTTACTCACCCACTCACTCACTCACTCACTCACTCAGCCCATCCACAATCTAATCACACGTGTTAAATATCGCCTTCAACGTGTACGTTAACGCCCTGACTACATGTTTTAAGACTTCCATTAAACAAAACACTCAAAGCAAATTGGGAAAAGAGTAAGGTCTTGTTCCACAAAGCTCTTAGCAAGCTAAGAAGTTTCAACTTTGTCTTACGACAGTGCTAAGATGAAAGTTCAATCGTCTTAGCCTTATGATAGTTTTGTGAAACGAGGGCCTGTACTGTAATTGTTCACTTCCATAAGCTAACAATGTTACCACCTTGACTACTTGTGACTTCTTGTTACTGATAAAACCTTCGTGTTGACCGAAGCCTCCTCATCTGAAATGCCGACTCAGGTTATTCTTTGATGTGTGTTGAAGCACTCTATCATTCATTGTTGTACAAGCACCTGCATGCTACATGGAAATGTTTTATGTTATTTTTCTCAACAAGATTAAAGTAGCACTATTTAATTAGACAAACATTGCGGATTGTATTTAACATTTCAGTAGCATGATTGTTTAAAACATTGGAAGGAATATACTAAAGTGACGTCAATTGTTTTAACAAAATGTTAAATAAATTGCCAGGTAATAGTGAAGTCTTTATTTGCTTAATATTAAATAGTGTAGCTAAAACATTAACTAATTAGACATTTTCATGAGAACGAGTAGTTTACATATTACTTTTTTTAAATTCTCTTTTGGCATGTTCCTTCATGTACCACTTAAATACCATCAGTATAGAAGTATGTTGGCTAAATGGATTTATAGAATGTGACAAACCTTTATGGATGATCAACTTCTTTATTGCATGGTGGCGACATTTTTGTATAGATTCTTATACCGTTTTGAAGGCAGCTAAGAATTAATTAATTCCAACAATGTTACATGTGACAAATGATACATGTAGTATACTTTATGTTTTATCAGTGTTGCGGAATTTAAAATTGACTACGTCTATGCAAATACAATGCATCAAGAAATATAGTCGCATGAAGCATATTTACCTAATTTAATTGCATCAATATTCAGATACCTAATATTTTAAGCAGTTTTGTTAAAACAACGTTATTCACTTTTAAAAAATTTCAGCACAAATGCTCAATTCCTATAACACCACTTAAGTTTTAGTTATTTCAAGAAAATGAAGAGAAACTGGGGATGAAAGTGGTTGTTAATTCCCTAAGGGTACGCACTCAACTGTTTTGAATGTCTTTTAAACAGGAAATTGCAGTTGAGCGAAAACATAAAGAAAGGAAATTTTGACGAGTATGTTCCTCCGAGATTGCCTTCACTGTCAGGCACACTTTGCTTGAGTGTGTGGAAGTGAGGACTACTTTTTACACTTAAAATTCAATATCACTTTTTCACTTGCGTGAGCTAAACATACTTTAAATTTTATTGATGCTGTCGACATGCACAAGTTGCATTTTTTTTACTTTGACAAAGTTTTAGATTTGACAATATTTGCGCTTGTTATTTTCTTCCGCCATCATGTCAATAATGAATTTTAGGCCTGAACGTGTTTTTTTAGAATGTTAATTTGTCCACAAACTAGTATAAGCTAAAATCGATCACGAACTATATTTCTTTGTGACCGTTGAACAGTTTGTCATCAGAATTTTGAACATTGCGCCTAAAGGGAGCATGGGAGAGAACACGGTACTGCTCCATAAAGCGATTTTAGGCCAAGAGGATCGTAAGTGCTGTTTAAAAAACATGTCATAATGATTTGCTTCCTATCGGTTTGAAAGAACATTGATTGTGTTTCAAAGGGATGTCTGCGCTGTGACAGGCGTAATCCAATGTTATAATTTAGCTATTGTGATCCACTTGGCCTTCGATCACCTTTGAGGAACAGGGGTCTATTAAACCTCTCTTTAAGCTAAGATGTCTTAACTTTTTTTCAGTTCATTATTATAGTATCTGCCTATTTTACGCAAACAAAAAGCAATAACCTGGTCGGAGGAATTCAGAGGAGGGTGACAAAATAGGACAGTTAAGCGGGGAGGTAAATGATAAGACACAAGCCATCACATTTAAGAAAATTACATGTGGTATTTTTTAGGGTAGGGTCACAAAAGGGTCCACCAAATAATGTCCTCTTTGACTTGTAACATGTCCCCTCATTAGCATTTGTCTTTGAATCACATTTATGCTCGATGAACATTTATTTATTACTTTACAGTGATTACAATATTTTTAACAGTAGTGAAAATAGACGTTCTTTTCTCGATGTTCTGAATAACAATTTTAGTGTTTATGAACCGATTTGCCTCAAAGTATTTTTTATCGAGTACAAGTTATCAAGAATCAACTGCAAAATGTAAAAAGAAATTTCGATACAAAAGAAGCCATCCCCACAGAAACTCTATTAAAATAATCGAGTGTGCTGTGAACCTTTCAGTAATACAATTTAATGTGAGGCACACAGACCCGATAAATTCGAAAATATGCAAATGAACTTATTCCGTGCCAGAAACAACAAAATGTCATCATGCCCGACTAAGATATTGTATGTAACATTTTGTGAGGCTTCAAGATAAGGTTAACCTTATAATACTAAACTGATTTTGTTAAACTTACAACTTTGACAACCGGGTGCTGTTGAAAACAAATCCCAATTAAAGCAGACACAGTGTGAGCGTCGCACACAAAGGGTTAAAGTTAATGATGACATAAGGTGTTTACAAAAGTGAAGTGGACTATTTATTTAAAGGTCATTGTATGTTAAACAATAGCATAAATATCGGTTTTGAAAAGTATTTATTACCCGCTAACGTTTTGACACTATGTGTGTAATCGTCATTCAAATAAGAAGGATATTCTCATTTCAAAGAGACTTTTACTTTTGTTACACCTGACATCTTGTTATATAACCTGGTAAATGTTTAAGTGCAATCTGTGTCAGTTTTATATTCGCTTGTACACTTACCTTGGCCAACATCAACCTCTAAATAAAAATGTAATATCGGTCAACGAGAAGTTTCCGTTTTTCATCCTCCAGATTATATCTTACAAGTGTCCTTACATTTATACTAGTAACTAGATTACCAAAACAGTCTCTCCGTCCTGCAGCTGCGTCAACAGTAATTTGTCTTGGAGATATATCACAAGTATCAGTGTATCCTATCTGTGTTTTAATACAGTATACATTCAATACATTCACGAGCAACATCTAAAACAGAGAACAGCATTTTAAACCGCAGTTAATCTGTACACCATGTTTTTGTTTTTATTTATCTGACAGTATTTAAGGCTGAAAGCGTAATGTTTTAAATGTGTTTTGTTAGCCCAGTGTTGAGTTTGTATTGTTAAGAAAAACATGTAATTAAATTACACTAATCATGTTTTTCTATCCAGAAAGTAGCCTCTATGCGGCTATTTAGTGTTCACTCATGAAAACAGTGTTCACACAGTCGAAACTCCGCATGGTAATACATTTTCAAATTATAATAAAATAATACATAATTGTGCTACAAGTAATTTCCATTTTTTAAAATACATTTGTTTAAAGTAAAATAAATATCATTGCATTTATGTTTATTCCCGTTAAAGTAGTAAAAGTTTTGACCTGAGTGAAATAGATGTTTATCGTTTTGAATTATCTCATTTTAAAAACTTAATAAATGACAGCAACTATACTCCAGATGCATTACAGATTATTAGAGGTCAAAATTGTGTTTGGTATTAGTGCCATAGTTGATTTTTAAAGTAATAAAAGTAATCTATTTATTTCAAAAGTAGGAACAACAATACGATACATGATCGTGTGAATGAATGTTTGCAGTCCAGGTGTCTTAACTGTTAAAAGTGCTGAAATGATCAGTGCTGGTAATTTCGTGCCTGACTTTGCAGATGTGAATTCTAATTCTGCACAGGACACACGCACTCCCACAAACAGCATAATCACTTTTTAGTGTGACCCTGTTGTGTTTGTTGCTGTCTCACGGTAACAATTGTTAAAAAATACATTATAAACGATTAAAAAGGTTTGTTAATTTTACAAATGCAGAAATTCTAAATAGTTTAGCATATGTAAACCTATTGATAAACTGACATGAGTCCTTGTTGTTAACCTTCACCCTGCGACTCTCAGAAATATCTGAGTCAGGCTGCTAGCCTGACCCGGATATTTCCATGAGCTGCATAGACAAGACAGGCGGCAATGTTGAGTAAGACGGGGATAGGCGATACATGTTAACTTTCCCAAAATTAAGCGGCACAGTAAAGGTTAATTTAAGAGGTCAAATCGACGTCCGTTGTGTTGAGAAGAAGGCTTACAATTCATCAATTTCCATCCAATGTTTTGTAAAGTTCTTACATAAACAGTGTTTACATGTAGGTATTGCCTGTTAAATAATTAATAATCACTAATACCGACCTGGGTTAATGAGGCATATATCCTGACCACACAATTGACTTATTGTCACTCGGTTGATCTAGTTAATAGTGGACATAGTTCCCCTGACGATTCGGAAGTGAGTAGACTTAGGGAAGTAATATGATCAGTATCGGCACATCGCTGACCTAGTCTGGAAGGAACACGTTCATTCTTATACCAGTGTCAGACACTATCAGATATTGTGGCTTTATAACGTTTTTATTTATGCTTGAAACGATCAACTAACGAAGAAACACAACTCGAAGCAAGGTATATAATGCAAGATGTATATAATTACGTACACCCACCTATCCCACAATGGTGACTGACAGATCTATTTTCTGTTTTATGGAGTTTTTTAAACTACACACGATGTGACCTCAGTGAGGTGGATTAAGTAGGATTTCGCCTCCAACAGTGGCAATCTCTTTGTGTCTTTTTTTTTTGATCAGTCGAGATGTTAACACCAGAGATTAGTCCTTCTATACTGCTGACAGATTTAGAATATCTTTTATAAGAAGACAACGCAGACACGGAATCTGCAAAGTTAGTTGATGTAGGGATATTTTCCCCATCAACTTCTGTGCATCATGACCTTTTATTGCGTTCCTTGAAGCGATCTAAGACTAAGTTGGCCGTGAGTGCTAAAATATAATATAGGCTAACGACTGTCGTAGCGCGGAGATCGCCTTGCGATCATCTCAACACTAGAATCGCTTTGGGGAACAGGCCAAGAACAATATTTACCAGCCACTCTTCACTTCAAGTCGTCTCACACATTACACCCTTTTTACCAATTGTGTTAACGTAAGTCGAAACTGCAGAATACTGCAACCCTTACCAAAACACTTAACAAGGATATATTATTATTTATGTTCCCCGAAACTATTTAAGTAAAGCCGAATTAATACCTTTTGAATACTGAAAACATAATAAATAGGCACACGCATAGAACACAACTTAGTTATTCATATAAATCAAAATACCTAATCTGATCGTTGGCCTAGACGAATAACTTGATATTCAGGGATACTGACGATCCCCAGCCGTCTAATAACAGACACTGTTTTTCCCATAGGCTTACTCTCATGAGCAGGAGATGAAATATATTAGTTCATTGTTCAATGCATAAAGATTTAAAAACAAAAACCAATGTCAGATTATTTAAAGCATTTAGAAGTTGGTGTAGTTATAAAACAAAATATTATGGATTACATTTTCTTAAATTGTAAAGCACGACGTTTCTGGGCTAGCCATTAGTTAAGAAATATCAATTAATAATTTGTGTCATAAACACCACTGTAGTTTATGATTGCATTGTACTTTAATTATATTTTCATGTGAAGTAATTCATAATTCCGTAGCTTCTCACGTCTATATTTCACATTCATTTCATTGTGAAGCCTGTTTGACTATGCTCTTTCTCTAACAATTTTCAAAAGTGTCATGTGGCTTTTGCTAAAATGCTGTTTGATCAAGTTTTTAACTTGTTCAGGCTACTTTAAAATATAATTAATTAAAACCTACTTTCAAAGGGAATTGATGCACTAGTGTATCATTTCGCAAAACGGACGTAAATCTTTTTAGCCAGAGGTTTAGGGTTATCAATGCCACAAATCGTTGTCAACTGCGTACTTTCCAATGGCATACTTTTTTGAAAGTACGCAGTTTACAACGATCTTTAGCAACTGTACATGTAAGACTATAACATCGAAAAAGTTAACGATGTCGTAAAGTTACAACAGCTTTTGAAACGGCCCCAAGTCCCACAAATCTATTCTATTACGATTCATTTCCATTGTTAGTAACGGTGCCACCGGTGTGTGTGGGTACTTTTTATCATTGAGAGAACAAATCAATCATTTTAAAACATAAAAATGTTATTTCTATTTGTAAACAAAAAACACCTTCACTTTCATTATCAACTGGAAGTTAGCCTACTTGTCTCGTATATGCTAACAGTAACTAATGAAACAGTGATAGATTGTTGTTAAAATTATACGTAGTAGTTTAGCCAATGATTTGGTTTTAAACTTTATTATTCCTGCATGAAGTTAGCTATGGGTTTATTTTACAGATTATTAATTTGTAGCAAAGTTTCATTTCGCAAGAATACAAAAGAGCAACAGGACAGATTCAAATATGGCCAGGTTTCGTTATGCTAAAGCGGTATAAACAGCTATCCACTTTTGCAAGCTAGTTACATTTAAGTTAGTTGCGCTTTTAAGTAAGTTGCGTTTTTAAGTTAGTTGCGTTTTTAAGTTAGTTGCGTTTTTAAGTTAGTTGCGTTTTTAAGTTAGTTGCGTTTCTAAGCTTTTTGCAGGATTTGCATGTTGCTGCCCTACAAGCAACTCACTTTTACAAGTCGTTGTCATTGCGCCAGTTTGGGGAAATTAAGATGACACTAAACCGAATAGAATTTTTTGGTAGATGTCAACTTGTTATGGAGTAAGGTGCAACGTTTCGGAACAGATTATTGCACTGTTTAGCAAACCAGTTTGCTTGACCACGATACAAAAATCTGTTCCGAAAATTTGATCTAAAGTGCTAAAATATAACATTGGCTTTTAACTGTCGTCGCGCAATGATCGTCTTGGAACCATTCGACACTTGTTACAAGTTGATTGTACCGCTACAACAGACGTAAACCTATGAGATAACAAAATACATTGTTTTAAAAATCACGCACTGGGCCTTTAATAAAGCATTAAACCTCAACCGTACAAAATCATGCGGACTCGTGATTTTATTATTAGATGACAGTAAGTAGTAACATTATGACTATCGACGTTTTATTCTTTGACACATTTGTTCTTTACTGTAGATAGGATATTTTGGGGTACAACTTATTTTAATACTTTCGAGCACAGATTCGAAATAGATGCTATTTTTTATTTAAGCTAATGACGAATGCATATCTACAATACACACAGGTACTGTACATGTATTATGTAATTCATGACTAAGGCCCCCCCAAAAATATATTGTGGTTCCGATTCCCGACCGTGCCTACATTATGGGTGCCGACCCTAACTTTTTTATTATCATAATGACAAAAAAT
>JAULCD010589899.1:0-13404 GCA_032361085.1 Calliostoma canaliculatum
TATATCCTTCCACATCTTCACCCGACAGTTGATCAAAATCGGACAATTAGTTGCAAAGTTATGAGCCGGACAAGAAACGTGACGGACGGACGAATAGACGGACGGACGGACAGACGGACGGACGGACGGACGCACTGAGTGCTATATACCCCCGCCTTACTTCGTAAGCGGGGGTATAATGAGTGGGTGGTTAAGAAATACAATATAATAAATACTAAATGATTTCCACCGTTAAAATAATGAGAACATATTAATAAAATTCAGTGAAGATAATATAAATGTTTTGTATACAGATTATTTTGAAGCAGCTAACCTCAGGGTCATAAGGAATCTCCGAATCATCAACTTGGCAAATGATTACCAGGGATTTTTCGGACGCAAAATCCTACGTCCCACGCGCTTAAAATTTGACTAGGAACGCAAAAATATTTACCTGTGCATCCGAAGGGACGGAAGAAAACCACAAAGTCAGTGTTTTTTGCTAGCGATTGTCGTAGAAAATAAATCGCTTGGGAACCGGTGCCATTTGCCACCGGTTCTAAATGGATATCTGCGCTTTGACAGTTGTAAGCCTATGATAATATAAGAAACAACTCAACAAAATATTTTTTTAAATCCCTACGATCAACTTAGCCTACAGTCGCTTTGAGAAACGGGGCCCTAAACATACTTCAAAGAAGCTGTGCCAGAGTGGGACGCCTAAAATTCTTAATTGCGAGTCCCAAGGACTACTAAATTTATAAATCAAGGTAAATCCCTGATTACATCTCGTACCTCCAGCGACCATGTTAATAAGAAGGGAGTTTAATGTATGTATATAGTTGGACCTTCTAAGGTTTTACACCGCTTTGATCATGTCAAATAGGGCGCAATACTGCTCTCATAGAGAGGGCTTCGGAAAATAATGTCATATAAAGTGTCCCTCAATTTTTTTAAAACTTTTGTTCCGTGGATTTTTAAAAAAATGTTGTTTGGTATTCGCCCAGCATCCTTTCATGGGTTTGGTATCATCCTGGGTGACTCCAAGCCATATGCTCTCCGCTAGTCATAGTTACCAAGTTACCAAGGACGGGTAGGTATGTGCTAATTTGGGTGTCGCTGTACACATATTTGTGTGTGAGTAGTGATGATAACCCATGGTATTTAACATGGTATTTAACCTCTTGTACGCTCCCCAGTTATCGCTAAATATTGTCGAGGTTTTGGCAACGTGTCTTTGATGATAGGTAACAATCACTAGAAAAAAATGTATATAAACTATTTCCCACGGAAATCTCATCAAACCAATGGGAATCCGCTGAATAATTTCTATACATTTTCCCCAGTGAATGTGTCGACACCACGGTGTTTCACAGGGCAGAACAACATCCTATTGGTCTACCGTTATACATTCCATACTTTATACCTCTTGTCGCCAACTCTGTTACCATCACGCTAAAAAACATACAACGTATTTAGGACAAGACGAAGTTTGTAACAAATTTCATTTGGCATAACAATCCGGGTGAGTAATGAAGTAAACCCGAGAACATCAGCTTGTTGTGGTGACGTTAGTCTAATTTTTCTGCAGTCAAGAATATCACCAGCTGCTCACTGTATTCAGACACTAAAGTCAATTGTTGTAATGAACACCCAACCTTAACTTTGTTCCATGAACATGTGTGCTATGAACTCAATTCAAGATTTTTAAACATAAATAAAATATATTTGGTTCTCGCAAAACTTTCTCCGCTAATGTAATATTACCCAAAGTGACGTTAAAAACTAATTCTCTCTACGGTTAAAGAAACAAAATTAAATATGTCCTTGAACGTCTTTATGCTTTAATTCGTGGATGTTTGATTTGGACAAGTCAAGGTTTTTAACACATGCGACTCGTGGTACTGGCACAAATGCTCGCGGACTTGACATTTAAAACAGAGTTTAAACTATTTATGCCACGTTTTTCTGTTTACCTCAAAATAATGCACTTCACGTTGTCAATTTCCATCTTTCCATTAGACAAGTGGTTCACATGTGCTCTCACCTCCTTCACCATGATTGGCTGAGACACATATTACCTAAAGGTACCTGCTTTTTCTGTGATTTGTGATGAATCACTTGCTGAACAAACAAGAGGCCTCATCCACTACACGAAGCAATCTCTTACACGTGAGATTCCAAGGATTATGTGAAACAACAAAACAATGAAGGCACATTGTGTGTGTAAGACACTTGTAACTTGTGTTGTTACTGCCCTGGTACAATCAACATGCAGCCGCAGTAGATTATTGTAGGAAATTGATTAATTATTTTCAATAGACAATGTACAGGAACTCCATGTTTCACTACTTCCACAACTTTGTTTTTTTAAATAAGAAAATAAACAATTATAAGAAGTTCAAAAGTTATTGCAATAAAATTCTTGGCACATTTAAAAAAAAATGTCTCTATATGTCTAGGGGAAAACACATCAGGACCCCGTTCCTCAAAGCGATCTTAGTCTAAGTTGATAATAAGTGATTTTAAAAACAATGTCCTGTCGAGTTGTTTCTCATCATAGGCTTACGATTGTCGTAGCGCAGAGATCGATTTGGAACCGGTGCCGAATGGCACCGGTTCCAAAGCGACCACTGCGCTTCGACAGGCGTAAGCCAAACTTATACCTTTGCACTTACAATCAACTTTGTCTCAGATAGCTTTGAGGAACGGGTCCAGTTCATGACAGTAAAGAACAACAATAAGAACTGCTTTATAAAGACCTTGACATGTGTATACCTTATTTACATTAAATATGCCAAATGGATGTTTAACTAAAAGCAATTATGTGTATGTCTGATAAAGTCCCTTACACAAATTGGCACCGGTTCAAAAAGCAATTACTGCGATACGACAGTCGTAAGCAAATGTTAAATTCTAGCACTTACGATCAATTCAGCCTAAGATCGCTTTGAGGAACAGGGCCAAGCCGGTTAACTGCAATAAGTTATAAATGCAATTATGCAATAAATGTAATAAGTCAAGACAACATCGCTCGCATGTTTTATTTCATTAGTACAGCGTGCATCAGGCAAATGTTACTGTGCAACTGTCAGTATGTAATTCTTTAAACATTATATTTGTACTACTTTAAAATTGTCAAACTCTGAACTGATGGTATATAACGTATTCACACACAGACAAGTCGATTCAAAAATTTACTAAAGTTTATATCACACATAACAACAATAGCCAACCACACAGTGCTGCCCTTTGCGGTACACCTAAGTGTGATAGAAGAGAAGGAAGATTAAAGTTTTCTTCAGTTTTAGTCGCATTCTAACTTGACAGCTCGTTCTTTATCTGGTCGCTCTCATTTAACTTTCACTTTATCTGTCCTTGTGACTGGCATGTCTTTAATAAAATCAGTTAAAGCGTTTCAATACTTTTGATAATAAAGTACCTTAATTCTTTTTTTAAGTTTCATGATATCGCAAACTAGATACCAGATATTTCTTTCCATGGTTGAAATTTGTGTGCCAACTGAACTTTAGTGAACAAATACCAAAGATCAATTTGACGTCTCTTATCCAGGCACCCGTTCCTCAAAGCGACTAAGGCTAAGTTGATCGTAAGTGATTTTAGAAACAATGTTCAATGATAATGTTTCTTATCATAGGCTTACGACTATCGTAGCGCAGAGTTTGATTTGGAACCGGTGCCGAACGGCACTGGTTCCAAAGTGATCTCCTCGCTACAACAGTCGTAAGCCAATGTTATATTTAGCCCTTACGATCAACTTAGCCTAAGATCGCTTTGAGGAACGGGGCCCAGGTCACAGGGCCAGTTTGACATTGACTGAGTACATCCTTTAGTCTCAACGAGCGATAATGTGACACAAGTCAAGATAGAGGCGGGAGTAGCGAGATTAAAATTTCCAATGCCAAGATAAAACATTCATTGTACCCAGTTATCAAGCCAAGATCATTTCGTCCTGAAATACTTCAAAAAACTTTTCATGCCTATCTTTGTTTAACTGACAATTGGTATGAACTAACTGCAAGATAAATCAATAATTTCCTGTGAAGATAGCTGAGGTTGATTAGATGTTGTGAAATCACTCATGTAGATAATTTGGAATAACATGTTATCTGGAACCCGTTCTACAAAGTTGTTGTAAGTTGAGATTAATCTTAGTCAATATTGTTTCATAACCGTTGAACACTTCTATTAAACTAAAGTAAGCTGAGGACAGAGCAGTGTCTTGTTACGAGAGCGCTGAGATGAAAGTTAAGACGTCTTAGCCTTACTATAGCTTTGTGGAATGGTACCCTAAGCCAGGTAAGTGTTTATTTATTTTTTGACTTATAACAAGAGAAAATAATGATTTTGAAATTCAGATATTCTTACTCCATGGATATAGAATTTAAATAACAGTGATACAAATCGAGTGGACAGATGGACGAATAAAACAAATCATGAGTATTTTAAAAGTTAAATTTCTTTCTCAAATACAAATATGAACTACAAAAACACAATGGTTAGAAACGGGAGTGAAGTAATGTAAACCATAAATAACAAAAACTATTGCTGATGATTGCTAAACGAATGGGCAAAACAGAACTGATACAATAGACATGGTCCAGATGGTTCCTCGAACTCTTCAACTATATCCGAATTGAGATCAAACAAAACTGTAAAATTTAATCCATGTCCAAACATAACCCGGACATAAGAATTGGTGTATGTTTTTTAAAAAAGACTTGGAAGAAAAATATAACACCTTCTAAAGGCATTTGTGCACATTTGTTGTATGATGAGTGGAAACTATAATAGTTAATACTAACATTAAAAAAACTCCTGTGTCCATTCATTACAACCTAATGTAAAAGAAAATGCACCGTTTACTTGACAAATAGAAAACGTAAGATGTTCAGGGATGAAGCAAGGGTCTGTTGTACTAGATGCTCTTCTGAACGCAGAGCCTAGTATACAGTTCGGACGACAAATGTATTGACCTTCACTTCCACCAGGTGAACCGGAACTTATTTACAAGCGAGTCCATTATTGCTGATCGAGTTCCATCAGAGTTATGTTGCTACTGTTGACTTAAACCAGCAACGTTAAAATGACAGCAGGTAACATGCATGAAGTAGCTTTTGGTGCAGACTTCGGATGTGCTCCGAGTCAGGAGAGGTCATTTGTTTTGTAGTGATGTAAGAATTTGATCTTTTGAAGTATATTTGTGTAAAAAATGATATATCATTAAAAGTTGCAGCGAGACGATAGAAGGTGTATTTGAATGGTGTGATGACTATGTTTATGTTTATTTATAGAAATAATTTTTGTATTCAAAATTGGTTATGGCATCTACAATAAACAGCCGTGGCATTATTAGTATCTAAAATTGAAGGAATGTGCTATGTAATTTCTCACTTAAATGAACACATCCAGTAGCGGTTGAGTAATAACGACATTATGCAGTCTTCATCAAGGCTTATTTGAAATGTTAAACTGATTAGCCTTGATGTGACACTTACATTTTAGTTCAATAAAAAAGCAACCTGGCCTCCGTTCCACGAAGCGATCATAGGCTCTGTTAACTATCTTTTCCCTAACTATCGCCTGGAAAATACCAGAATCGACGATTTCGAACCAATAGATTCAGTTTTCAAATGACAATATTATCTATGATACATTTTAAACTTTCTGTATGTGTACGTTTATCATAAAGTTTTGGTGTTTGATCCGTCAAACGTACATAATGTCTGATATTTCAAATTAAAAAGCCTCATCAGATCTACATAAGTGTTTGTTACTATTGATCGGTAGTGCTGCGGAATATCATTATATGTTTGTTTACTACATGCAGTCTTTTTAAAAAACGTATTTAACAACTATCGGTTAGCTAGGTACTAGAAATATTCAAATGACAGTATAAAATATTTAGAAGTGCAAATAATGATATAATGTGGTGACATGACCCACGTCACAACATATCCTCCATCCTAAAGCATTATGCATGGGTTATACAATAATGATATACACCATAAGCTACATAAATAACTATTCATAAAACATAAACTTGCTTCGTTTCATATGAATCCATTCTAGTCAAAATTTGTCAAGCTTAATTATCCCATTAGGGAATCACCGATACCTCAGCGCTTCCCCAGATACGAATTCAAGTTTCAGACAGATTACATTATCACTTGACGTCACGCAGGTCTGAATTGAGGCCAGACCCCCGTTTTACAAAGACGTCATAACTTTACAACGTCGTAAACCATGTCACTGGGTTAATGAATTTGGTCTACAAATGCCCCAAATTGTTGTAAACTGTGCATTTTACCATGATTTGGTCTTTGGGAAACGGGACCAAGACACAAAAATAATAATATCAACTCCAGAGAATAATCAAGATCGTTATCTGTGAAGATTCCATTTGACATTCTGGCAATATAAATATAAAAGTTATGTGCATAAACCACTGAAATCCAGTGGTGACATCTGGTGTTCGCGAAGAGTGAGCGTTCCCTGCCCTACTAGTAGCACCCGTCATACACATAGCTTCTTTTAAAAGTCTAATATTATGTGAGGTGTTATCATTGTTTGCCACATGATGATGGTAACAACTACCCACAAAATATAAATATAAAACATATCAGACAGGATCTTTAAATACATGTAGCAGACCAATACCGATATAAGTTCCCAAAATGGGAGCGGACTGTAGCGACCACTCCATACAAAGTCTAACTTAAATATAAGAGTTACAACTAACCTTGAAGCACTTGCGATCGGCTTAGCCTAAATTACTTTAAGGAACGGGCCCATACCAGTTTTAAACAAAGGTTGTTTCAAGTTGTTAATAACTACGACAGATTCTACTTGTTACTTAACTGAGAGTGACCAACACATCATAAAGCCGTCATAAATTTACGATGTCATAAACCATGTCACCGGGTCAGTTCGGTTTCAAGTGTCCAAAATTGTCGTAAACTGTGAATAGTGCCAAATATTGTTGTGAACTGTTCATTTTTCAAAGAAAAACCTGTTTTTCTTTGGAAAATGCACAGTTCACAACAATCTTTGGCATTGTAAGCCAATCCATGTACCAAGTGACATGGTTTTAGAAGTAGTAAATTTACGATAGCATTTGCGAAATGGTATCCTGTAGAAAAAATAACGAAGGCTCAATTCATGGTCATGGAGATGCTATTTGTCTTCGATTTGGATGGTCCAATAGTTAACATTAATAGGTCTGCTAGTCAGAAAACATGAATGGCTGCGACATTACCTGTTCCAAGTATATATATTACTGAGAAGTTATTGGTAGAGACAGTGTCACGCAGAGGCCATATCCGGATTTAATCAGCATCAGACGTATTTACGTGGAACAAATGAAGCTTCTACTGTGTCGCAGAGGCAAAAGAAGAACAAACGTTATTGTATACATGAAAGTTTAGTTTTTGCTTAAGATAAAGCGTTTCCGTAAATAACTAGTTTTACAAACAAATTAAAAAAAAACCAAAACCCCAAAACAACAACAAAAATGTATAGAAATTATTCAGCGGTTTTTCATTGGAAAACCGCTTAATAATTTCCCTACATTTTTTCTAGTGAACTTCATTCATCATAAGACCATGGTGGTAAAATAAACCAGGGACAGCATATTGATTAGATCCGGGGCATACATCACTCCTGCTCTAGTGTGACCCTGAGTTGGGGTGCTACCTAATCTTAACTTTTAAATTTTGTTTGGACTTTTTAGCTATATCAGCTAAGATGCCTATTTGTTTCCAGTGTCTTGATTAGATGACAAGTTAATGATTAAATTCTTTTATTTTATATGAAACAAACCAAAATGTCTTTTTTTATTCAACAGTAATTCCACACTATCTATATACTTCTTCCGCCTAATATCTTTAAGACAAGTCAGCAATTCGATATGTAAGTCAGCCCGACAGTGTGTTGTTTGCTCTAATGAAAACTATGTCTAAGAATATTGGAGATAAGATTTCCATAAGCAATATTGACAGAAAAACCAGGTTTGCCAATTAAGGCAGCTCAAGACAGTATGAACTTATCTATATGTCTGGATCTCCATAACATATGTTGACAATATCTCGTGAAATAACCCCCATAAGATATCCCACTATCTATTTTGTAATTCTTTTAAGATATTGCCCTTTCATGATGGCGGAAACGCTACATGTAGGTAGACTGGCTGAATAAAAGTTAATTTAATCTATTGTGACAATCTATCTCGTGATAATTTAAGTCTAGAAAACTTTATTGATGTCAACTTCTTTGTTTGGCACAACATTGTGCTCATGGCAAATAAAGAAGTTGCAACATCAATAAAGTTCACTAGACTTTTGTACTTTGAAACGCCAATGAAAAGCCAAACGGCACCGGTTCCAAAACGATGTCTGCGCTACGAGAGTCGTAAGCCAATATTATATTTTAGCACTATTATTTGTTAACAAACAGTTGTGATGCAACAATAAGGACTACTAGCAATTAATTTAATAAAACATACTGGTGGATGATTCTAACATGAACATATGGAAACTATACAACACAGGATTCGGACATTTCTAACTTTGTTGTTGATTATTTCTTTATTTACTATTTTGTTTTTGAAGCTGGTTGAAAGCTTGAGCGAGGACATATTAACATGGGCCCCGTTCCTCAAAGCGAGTTTAGGCTAACGCCTGTCGTAACGCAGAGATCGCTGTGGAACCGGTGCCAAATCGATCTCTGCTCTACGACAGTTGTAAGTCTATGATAAGAAACAACTCTACTCGATATTGTTTAAAAAACACTTACGATCAACTTAACACTAAGATTGCTTTGGGAAACGGGGCCCAGGCTTTAGATTTAACAGAAAGAAAGTTTTGTTACAATAAGTATTAAATAAATATAGGTTAAAAAGTTTAGATCTTGCAAATGTGTAATTAAAGTTGTTTTATTGATGTTATTGAACTGTAGATTCACTGAACTAAACACAAACATCATCATCTGTCGCATCTGTAGAACACGAAATTTGCAGTTTGCAACTGTTACTTTAACTGAATTGCCAGTTTTAAAGGTTCCTTACAAATGATGTCGTTTTGTTTACATTTATGGTTATAACATAGTTTTTAAAATTTATTTTCGTATGAAACATCATGTCTACGTTCCCAGCATGCAACGAACTGAAGCCACAATAACAGTACTGCAAGGTTTGTCTTAAACTTGTAAACTTTTAACAGCCATTTAGATTCATTGGCACATGTGCTAAAAAAATTAACATCCAAGTTTAACTTTGAATTTTTTTATGCACATTATTTAATGAATGAGTGAGTTATGTCATGACACGGACCAGACAGTTTGAGGTTCAATTTCAGTTGAAGATAAGTATAATGCAAATAGAGTTAGACGTGAAATAAAGTTCATTTAAACTTCGCCGTCCATGACGCGTCAAACACTGATTTGGTGATGCGTTTTTCCTTCTACAATAGATGTCAGCACAAGTCAAAAGCCGTTTCACAAATCATCGTAAGGCTACGACTTCATAAGCATTTCACTGAACCAATGCTGAACTACTTACAAATTGCAAAACTGTTTTACATTTTGCACGTTCCAAACAAAACTAAATTGTGTTTAGAAAATGCACAATTTACTACGATTTTGACAGTTTTAAAACCATTGACCAAATGTGCATATATTAGGCCATCGAGTCTACGATAATTTTAAAATTTTGTTAAAATCAATAGGTTTTTTTACAATGGTGATTGACAGTTGGTAAATTCAATCATTTGGATAAATTGAGGTGAAGTATTTTAAAATTAAATTCATGTGTTTTTATATCTATATATTTGTCAACTCTGTCACTATCTAACATGCAAAACAGTAACATCAAACAAAAAAATATTAGGATCAACCTGGCAGATAGTTTTCCTTTATACATTGCTAGTTAAGGTAATCAATATCTAACATAAAGATATCATTTATGTTTACCCTCAACTCACATAAATCATACTCCGAATTATAAATAAAACACGAGTCACAAATCCAGGAATAAATCCAGTAGTTTGTCAAATAAATGAATTATTCAGACAAGAGTCATAAAGTAACAAGACCTTTGGTGTGGCCTTCCCTTAATTGATTTGTGTGCATTAATGTTAGTTATTAAGTAGGGTTACAAAAAACCGCCATAAAGTCTTCTGCAGTAGTGATTCATAGATATTACACTGATAAATCACTCGATAGAATAAAGCTCTCAGGAATTAGGTCAACTCTTAAAATGCCAAGCTTCACTTCAATGTACAAATCCCTGCTTAAAAAGGCTGTTAAAAATATCCTGTGACAATTTGTTTCAAAGAGCTCCTATCGGAGCTCTTTTAAACAAATTGTCACAGGATATGTTTAACAGTACAAGGTACTCATTGTTTCATGTCTCACTAAAATCAGCTGGGACTTTAAGGGTTAACTTCGATGGATGGTGCTTTGATTGATTTTAGGAGATATTTTATCAGAATTGACCTTTTTGAATAATGTACATCGATACCCTTGTAAAAGTACGAGTGCACTTTATCAAATGAGATAATAAAAGAGAAGAAGTGATCGATTTTGAGTGGATAATAAAAGAGAAGAAGTGATCGATTTTGAGTGGATATACGATTTAGGTCGGCCTGGGCAATATTACAGCCAGCAACGACCAGAAAGTTTAGGTATTTTTTTCAGAATAGAATGTTAAATACGAAAGTTAACGAGAGATTGAACATAACAGAGAAAGTTGTCTATCTAAACATTTAAACGTAACATAGAGCTATAAAAATCGAAATTTTAAAAGTGTGTAAAATTGCATTTTGTTAAAATGTTAATTGCTTTTAGAAATGAGAGAATAGTTAAACTACTAACTTGGTTAAATAAGATGCAGACATAGTGAAATATAAAACTGATCAATGAGTTTTATTTTCAATGTGAAATAGTACATTTGGAGTTCACCCGTAATATGAAAATCAGATATGAAATCAAGAGGCAGTCTATTGTTTCAAATACTTTTTATAAGCACACATAAACTGTCTCTTACCTAATATCATTCGAATAATATTGACAAGTATTTATTTCTGCTCTTTTGCGTCTATTTCCAATGCTCACTAGCATATAACTAATCTATTTATTTGCTCTTTGTATTATATTAAAAAAAAAAAATACGGTTGGTATTTTAACAAATACCCTTTGTAATTTCAAATTTATCAACATTATAAGGCTATTTATGTACAACTAACCAAACTGACTCCATACCCCTGTAAATACTCTCAGTTATTTAATTTTTATTAATTTCTTTTGCCGGTTATTCTTTATTGTGATTATCAATTTACTGAAAATTTACTGGTTGTAGTTAAAGTTTCATTTTACTCGTGACACCAAAAATGGAATTGTACACATTTTACATGAACAGATTAATCCTTTTTGAGACAATGTTAAGTGTGTACAGAAACAGTCCGTGTCCTCGGGCCCCGTTCCTCAAAGCGATCTTAGGCTAAGTTTATCGTAAGTGCTAAAATATAGCATTAACTTACGAATGTCGTAAAGCAACAATCGCTTTTGAACCGGTGCCTAATTATGTTGAAGAAAACTCCAGGACAACGAGCATATAATTAAATAAACAAAATAATGGATGATTTATTAATCATATAGATGTAAAAACTCTGTAAAAACGTCAAAATATGGAATAGTAACGCGCATCATTTTGTCAAGCGATTTGTCAAAAATAATGAATGCCTCTGTGTATTTTCCATAAAACATTTTTCAACAATTTTTCAGTTATACCGCAGCTTCAGGGTTTACAGTAGGAGGAAAACCTGCATCACCATTGTGGTTATGTGATGCAGTGAAACTCGCGAGCTTCGGCTGGTACCTGCAAACCTAGAATGTTACTATGTTACAGCATTGCAAACTGTCCTAATTGTATGTTGAAATGTTTCCAACACAGAGAATAACGCGGAGCCCCCCTGACCTCTTGATCCAAAGTCCCGCCCCCTAAAACTTTTTATCTGCTCTAATCAATCCACAAATTTATAGTCTTGATTAAAATGTTTGGCTGTGAGAAGAACATGTCTTTTCATTAAACTGGCATAAACCTAGCATGCTCCTCTCAGTATTTATGAAGTGTCATCACCGTGTCACTGGGCTGATAGGTTCGGTTTACAAACGGCAAAACATCGTTGTAAAAATTGTACACTTTTCAAAGAAAGTGTACAATTTACAGCGATTTTTGGAAAATTGTAAACTGATTCTATCAACCCAGTGAAATGGTTTACGAAAGCTTTCTAAAACGACAAAGGCCAAACCCCCAAAAATTTGTGGTTACGATTAAATGTCTCTAAAATTTAGGGTCGGTCGGTTGGGAATTTTTGTTATTAAAATATATTTTCCCTTATATCAAATTTCATTCCTAAACATGCTGAGAGTAGAATTCAGGCAGTCTTAAAACTGTGACAACCTTGTGCTGTTGAATACCTATCCTGTGATAAACAATTTTTTAAAACTCCTGTAGGAGCTCTATTAACCAAACTACCACAGGCTAGATTTTCAACAGCCTGTATCAGTTGAAATTTGAAAACTAAAATGAGCAAATGTTGTGCTCAGCACTTTACGGGTTAATAAGAAAAAATAGGTTTTCAGCTGCAGTTGATGACATAATGTTATTTTGTGTCATTATGACATCAAAACCTATGTTGTAGGCAAAGTCTAGTAATCAGAACCATAACCCTTTTTTTATTTGGCCTAATGCGTTTACTTAAGTAACCCACTGCCGGTTACCAATGTGGATACATAGCTATGACCTCAAACTTTGTAACTAGGCCAATAGATTAAGTTTACAAATGTTAAAATCGTTTTGAAGAAAGTGTTCAGTTTACCACCAGCCCGTAACGTTATGAGATTGAAGTGAAACGCAGGCCTAGCCCTCGTTCCTCAAAGCGATGTTAGTGTTAAGATTGCCGCAAGTGATTTTTAAACAATGTCTTGCAGTTGTTCATAGGCTTATGACTTTTGTAGCGCAGAGATTGATTTGAAAATGGTGCCGAATGGCACCGGTTCCAAAGCTACCTTTGCGCTACAACAGTAGTAATCTTATATATTATATCCCTTACAACCAACTTAATTTCAAATCGCTTTGAGTAACGGGGCCCTGATGGCTGAAATATTCTTTATCTTCGAATCCCAAATTGAAGTAACGATGGTAAAACTGTTTTATAACTTGATCTCTGTACACTAGTCTTATTAGTTACGGCTATAAACATCACTTATAAATATCATTTTGCTCTAATGGTTTATGTATGTTATGCTCAATAATGTTGATCAATAGTTTGGTATCCTGTCGTTTATATAAAATAGGTTAATGACAGGAAAGAGGAGAGGGAGTTGGATTGTTGGGGTAGAGGGAGG
>JAULCD010590010.1:0-13402 GCA_032361085.1 Calliostoma canaliculatum
TTGTCAATTATATTGAGCCGTGTGTGGGCAGCCAAAAATTGTCAATTATATTGTGCAACCAGACTTGCGCAATATAATTGATCGTGTATGGGCCGCTTTAAAGCTATAGAGCTCCAAGCTCAACACTTAATCGTTTCATTGTCCAAATTGCAATTTAAGTATGTGTTAAAAACCTATCCTGTGATAAGTTGTTTAAAATAGCTCCTTCAGAAGCTCTTTTAAACAAATTACCACAGATGAGGTTTTCAACAGCACAAGGCTGTCAGTTTTAGTCCGACTAAAATTATTTCGCCACTCAAAGAGTCAAAGCGCAATTTTTTATTTGCTTGTTTTAAGTACCCATACCTGTTACTTGGCTTAAGTGTTCACATTGCACACGCCAAAATATTGGTAAACTGAAAATGTTTCAATTTGTTAAATTTACACTGCGCAGCTGCAATACAAAATGTAATTAATAAACAACAACTTACAATTTAATCCTTGATTACACATGCTAAATTCATATTAAAAATAACTGTTTATCCTTTGCTTTCACATATTAAGTTTATATTTATTATAAACAAAACCTCTAACACGCTTGACTTCAAATAATAAATTAATAATTTAAAATATTTTTTAACCTTTGATTTTTATACACTAAGTTTATATTAAAACACTTCTGATTTCATCTTATGTCTCCGATACTACCAAAATCTTATAATGTAATTGCCTTTAGGTGGTTTTAAAAATCAAACCCCGCAAACTCAAACTGTTTGAAATGTAATCACAAACTTAGTTGCTTAAAACGCAAAATATTTAACCATTGATTTCACCTTCCTAAGATATTTTCGATGCAATTACCTGAGATTTTGTCCAAGCTGCGCTACACAATAATGCACTAAAACACTCAGTACATAGTTACTTAAAAGAAATTAAATTAAATCTTTAACCAGGGGTGTGGAAATAACATTTTCTTAAACTTGCCCACGGACAAGTAAACATACAAAATCTATTTGTGTGGGTCTGAACTCTACTTGTCCAATTTTTCTCAGTTCGTGGATTGCGTATGATCGTTCATAATAACTTTTTTTTCAACTTTTATTTAACAAAATAAAATTGAAAGATACTATCTGATATTTATTTCATAGTTTGGCTAACCCTTAAAGTGCTGAAGTGGTGCAAGTATAACTCAAACTGTTACCACCTTGTGTTGTAGATTCCTAATTTCCCTTGAAATGGGATATCCCACCATATTTAAAATATGTCAAATTTAAATACATAAGTTGTAGATATTAAACCACATTATATCAAACATAGTTGTCAAACCTGTACATTGCCAAACTGTATGAGTGTGTTAACAAGAAGATGTTACGGTCTCGAAGCGACATTACGCGTATGAAGCGCACTTTACCACGAGACATAAATGGAAAAGTTTGGGTATAAAGTTAGAATTTATCTTAGGCGCAAAATGCAGTAAAAACAATATCACATACTGAAATACAGTATCTATCTTGGCGCACATGTACGAAGTCAAACTTTCAGCTTTTACTGCATTATGAATTTATGATACAACGAAGACATTGCAGGCTTTACTCTTGCAACAAACGTGCCTCCATGAGATCACTAAATACTGGTAATACAACTTTAAACCCCACCTGACCAATATTTAGAATCCATGAGAAAGTACCTGCAGTCATTGTATATGTAAAGCAATGTAACATGCATCTACACAAAAGATATCACGTACTTTCACAAATTAAAGTTTTTGAAGTAGGATAAAGCGTGTTATTGAAGATCAGTTGCAGCCAGGTTTTGGGTAAAAAAATGAAATAGGAATAATGTGTGATTACAATTGGGCTCTGTCTTCTGTATCCAATATGACCACCCCGAGACGCAAAATTAGTCTACATCACATCGACACAAATAAGTCTAATCTGTAGTGTTTACTTTTTGAAATATGGCTTACTGATCCGTATGACAATCATTCAAAGGCCCTAGGTCCCGTTCCCCAAAGCGATCTTGGTGTTAAGATAATTGTAAGTGATTTTTGAAACAATGTCCTGTGGAGTTGTTTCTTATGATAGGCTTACGACTGTCGTAGCGCAGATATTGCTTTGGAACCGGTGCCAAATGGCACAGGTTTCAAAACAATTTTTGCGCTACAACAGCTGTACGTCAATGTTATATTTTAGCACTTATTATGAACTTAACCTAACAGATTCAAGTAATGGGGCCTGTTCCATAAAACAATGTTAAGGAAAAGACGTCTTAACTATTATCTTAGCGCTCTTGTCAAGCGAGCGCAAAGATAACAGGTAAACGTCTTAGCATTACATGTGCTGTGTTCAACTAAAATATGTTTTTACTCAATCCCCTTGTTTGGGCTTTGATTAGAAATCAGTGGAGAAAGCTTCAATGGTCGTGAAGATATGTTGACTAAAATCGATTTCATTTTACGGTCCTAGACGATTCAGGTTTATGTCTGCAAATGTTATTCCATAAATAATTATACGGTTTAGAACGAGCGGTTTGGAAGACAATGAGCATACGGTATTGTTCAAAGTCTGAGCATTGTGACTATTGACATGCACTACCAGGAGTCTAGCATTATTTTGCTTAAGAAACTTCCTTTTGTGGTTGGGAATTTGAACCATTCGATTTTGTGTTCCTTCTACATCGCAACCTAAAATGCCATTAATTTTGTGTACGTGCTCACGGTTTTTATATTTCGTAAATATACATATAGAATTGTTTTTTAGCACACCTAATATTTTTGATTGTCGAGGTGGACACATAGGAATTGAGAGACTTGAGAGAGTTGAAGGAGACTTGCGCGATTGAGACAGGTTATTCAAGAATAGACACTTAGTAATACAAGAGCACCAGAATTGACGAATGCATAAAGACATTGACATGTAAAGGATAAAGTTCCATGATAATGCAAACGGTATGAAACTATTGAGCTGGTAAGTTTATCGACTGACATCATATGCATAATTGTCAAAGTGTTCATGATAACGGTCGCAACCCTTCGACGCATACCCCTAAAAAGACTTAAACTTAAACTTAAAGATTAAATCATGTGTAATCTTTGCCATTCTTCGTGTACTGCTATCTCCAATGCCGCCAAATTCTGTATAGGAGGCATCTGCACACGACGATCTACGACGGCCCTAATGTGCTCAATAGGGTTTAGATGAAGAGTCGTAGCTGGTCAGTCACAATTCTCTACAGGATTGTGCTGGATAAAGTTGTTTACTGAGATGGAAAGATGGGGTTGGACGTTATCATCAATGAACACTGGTCGATTGTCAAAATGGGGAACAACAATAAGATTCAGCACCTTGTGAGTATGTTTTTTTTTTAAATTTGTCTGTTAATTTGTTAATGTCTGTGTACTGGAAGCTTGCCTGTCGTCTAATTGCCTTGAATGACATTCCTGCACCAGGCATGCATATTTTGTTATGATGTCATGTTTGATTCCCATTAGCGTTTTGACCACACATTGCCAAACCATAGTTAATGGATGTCAACTAATGTCACTGTCATTGTTTATCATTAACAAAGCATCATGGTAATTTTATTTCGGAGTGGTGCTTAATTTTTCTTTCTAAGTATATGTTCATAGATCTATTAAAATATTGCTGAAACTACGTGACTGATTTTACTTAAAATATGGCTGGATAAAATTACATAAACCAAAGTGCGTTCCCCAAAAAAATATTCTCTTAATTTACGACGTCGTGACGAGAGCTCTGAGATTAAATTTAAGACGTTTGGCCTGACGAGAGTTATGTTGAACTGGGACCAGTTTATTATCCAAGTTCAATTTTGTTTGACATTTAGAAGTGTAGCTGCCAAGATAAAAACAGTTTAATTTGATTATAACTCCTTCAATGATTGACGTGAAAAAACATTGCATGAATTATAAACGTTTTCTTATTACGCTGTGAATACTTTAAAACGGTAACCTAGAATCGCAAACAGAAAAAAATATTGTGTATAAATTTGATTGCTTTATTAATTATAGGTTTTCGATGAATTTTGTAACTACAAACGTTAAAACAGACTGTTGTGAACATATCTTTTTTAACTCCGTGGGGTTTCCGGGGAGTGTCCTCGGGTACTGGAAAAATTAGGACCCCAGTAACTCATGCTTGACGTACAAGCCGGCTAAAATGAAGATCTTTTACTATAGCTTTTCTTTCTTTTAGTCTCTTTTTATCATTTGCTACTCCCTCGGTGTGCATCTTGTACACAACATGGCGATATAGCTGAAATATTGCTGAAAGCCACGTAAAACACTCACTCACTCACTCACATATGTATTTTGTAATGTTTTAAAGGCATATTCTCTCTAAAGAGTAAAGTCTAAAGAGTAAGTGAATTTTAAAAAGTAAAGAGTTAAAACACTTATCTTAAACGAATTATCTTGAAGGAAGTACTTCAATGCAGTGTATGTGCTTGTGTACATTGACGATCTTTATTTGTTTTTTTACATTAGTACATGTTTGTTTGGGAGGGAAAATCGGGGTAGGAGTGGTTGGAGGGTTGGGGTGGTGCACATTTTTTGTTCATTTGTTCTTACATTAATTTTAGTTCTCCGCGGCATAATTCTATAGGTACATACTGAATATGATTGGTCTGAAACTGACAATATATCATATAGTTTCCATTGGTTTTGTATTCTCTTTAACCCTTTGGGTGCCAAACTGACATTCATAAGATTTGAAATTGAGACCCGATTGAAAACCTATCCTGTGATAGTTTGTTTAAAAGAGCTTCTTTCAGAAGCAGGATAGGTTTACAACAGGATACATGTAGGTTTAAAACAATCTAGTTAGATTATTATTTGCACATTGAAACGGATAATTTTGGCATTTTAAAGATTAATAAAGAAAGCGATGCCTTTCACATTTTTTATCTGATTTGTGTTTACTACATCGATTTAAATGTAAAAAACTGCATTCTCCAATGTGTTTAGCTCGTTTCATTATCTTCCTTACTTTAATTGTTATCAAATTATTATGTTTAACAAATTAACATGAGCTATTTAAAACATTGTCACTGGACAGATTTTAACGGTCCATTTAGACATCAGACATTAGAATGGAAAAATGTTGAGTCAATGCTGATGGCCAATGCTCAAATAACCCTAATTTACATTTATAAAACACTACTACTTCAAGCCATTACTTAAGTAGTTTTACTGAACAAATCGATATGCTGAGCGCCATCACTGCAGTTCAGTGATCCATACATGCAACCTTCATATCATATCGACACTACTGTGTCATCTGTCCTGACTGGTTATGAATTCCGCAAAGCAATCTAAGACTAAAATGATTGTAAGTGATTTTAAAAACACTCTCCTGTGGTGTTGATACTTTTTAGAGGCTGCCGACTGCCGTAGCACAGAGATCGATTTGGAACCGGTGCCAAATGGCACCAGTTTCAAAGCAATCTCTGCGCTACGATGGTCGTAAGCCAATGCTATATTTTAGCACTTATAATTACGATCAACTTAGCTTGTGATATCTTTAAGTAGTATGCTGTATTTATTTTACTGTTAATTTTACATTCATATGTATGCAGTTTGCTTGCTCCATCCCAAAGACGTTAAGATCCAAACTTTCTGAATTTTGATAACTGTTGTCTTTGATAAAGGAGCATAAACACTAAGTTCACAGGTTGTTTAGTTAAGAAAACGTTGCTGTAAACGTTAGACAGGTCAACAGTCAATTGAAAAACTGAATAGTCCAAGTGGTATACACTCTGCCATCTGTCATTCAAGACGTAATATCTAATTTATATTCATGACTACATTTCCTAACTCTGTAATTAATTCCTTGCATCTGTCAGTTCAAAGTCCAGATAAGAACTGCATTTTCTCTGAAAACACACCACTCTCGTGAATTAGGTTTACAAATGTTAAAATCATTGTAAGGTGCGCAGTTTTCAAAATATAACGTATTTTTTTTTAGAAAAGTTTAGGCAATCATTAGTAACTAGAACCATGGTTTTGGTTTACTAATGTTAAAACTATTGTAAAATGTAAACTTTACAATCAAAACTATTTTCTTTGGCATGAGTACAGTTTACAACAAAGTGTATGTAGTTTATGTAGATAAACTCATCGGCCCAGTGACAAACAATTAAAACATTGCTGCCAGAAGAAAAATACCAGAAATGCCCAGAACATCTTTCCTCTTATTTATTGGCCTACAAACATTACAAACATTGTATTGAGTCATGAAACTGGTTTTAGTACATTGTAAACTACATTGTTTTGTTATCAGTCATAAGCTAATACATATATTTTTGTTTATTGTCTAGTCATAATATTTTATCCAACAGTTAACAAAATTGTTTTTTAGAGCAAAACTAGAAACAGAATATTTTGATACGAGTACGAGGGTTGACTGTATATTTATATAAACAAAAAAAATTGTCATTGAAAGAGAAAATGTCACAATCTCTGAAAAATACACATATTTCGCAAAAAATAATATTACACATTTCTTAACACACTAGTTTAAAAAGTTTAGTTTACAAGCGCCAACAATTGTAAACTACGCACTTGTTAAAGAAAAAAGTTCCTTGGCAAAGGTACAGTTTGTAACAAGGTCGGCATTGCAGCAGACTAACGCCACGTTCCTCAAAGCGATTTTAAGCTAAGTTGATTGTAAGTGCTAAAATATATCATTGGTTTACGACTGTCGTACATGTAGCACAGATATTGCTTTGGCACCGGTGCCATTCGGCACCGGTTCCAAAACAATTTCTGCGCTACGATTGTTGTACGCCTTTGATAAAAACAACTCAAAAAGGACATTGTTTCAAACATATATTACGACCTTCTTAACACTAAGATCGTTTTGAGGAACTGGGCCCTGGGTTAAGACAGAGATTTAGTCGTAGCAACTCATACGTGTGCCAGGAAAGCACTTTATGTAGACGCTTAGACTTAACGTCAATACACTGGATCAACTGGGCAAAGTAGGAAGACATTAACTGCACATGTGAATTTAACAGACACGAAGTGACAGTGTAAAGGAAACCGTTTGGTTTTACTGTGACTCTTGTGTGGTAATGAAGAATGCATTATCAAGGTACAACAACATGCTTGCCTCTGACAGTTTTACCAGCTTTCTTTTGATGGTTTTCGTTTGGCATTGCTTTTGTGTCCCGTGGAGATTGTCTTGACAAATAAACGATTAGGTTTTATATTTTGTGATTGATATCTGACATTTATACAAAAACATTATTGAATCTAAAGGCTTGATATATATATATTCAAATCTTTTTTGTAATTTTATATCAGCGTGCTCTGCGACAAAAGCGACCGCCTCCATTCATAAAATAGTGTTGTATAGGCTTTACAACTCACACTGGACACATGAGTGGGCGATATTACAAGCATTATCGCCGATCACTGGGTCCAAGATTAGTTTACATATGCCAAAGTCTACTTTAAAATTTACAAAGTTTACACCGGTTTGAGGATGTGTTAACTAAGACAAGTGTTCAAGTTCCACTGTGAATGTGTTGTTTAAAACGCATCCCGTGATAATGAGAAGTGATAGCTTGTTTTGCTTTGGAAAATGCACAGTTTACAACGATTTGTGTCATTTGTAAGCCGATTCATAGGCCAAGAGACATAGTTTACGACGTCGTAAATTTATGACGTCTTTGTGAAACGGTACCCTAGCTGGATGTAAAAATCAATTGACAAGTCTAAATTTTGCAGATCGTTTTCACTGATGTACTGACGTTTATTACGTTATGTATTGATCATGGCCGTGGTCGCGTCTGGACATGGAGGCTATCAAGTGACCGGTTATTAGTTATTCTTGTGATCAGTAAAATCATTCACACGTTTCAATTCTATTCTTGGCAGTGTTAAACTGATAATGAGGTTATATTTTGTTTATAGTTCCCCTACTAACGGTATTCTGTTGTCAATCTATCCAACCTTGGTAATAGATTTTTTCCCATAGGGTCCGTTTATAGATGTCGAAAGTGTTGTTAAATATTTTGCTTTCAATAAACTCAAAAATGCTCAGTTTATAACAATGTCTGTATTTTTAAATAAAATATTTGAGTCTAGTGACAAATGGGAAATAATTCAAGTAGTTCAACCAAACTCTCTGCGTGAATTACATTGTTATTAACCGAGGAATATTAATTTAATTAACTGAGAGACAACAATCGTGGAAGATAATCAAGGGAGTGGATCAAAACGCAAATGCTCTCATGTCTTCAACGCATATTATTATTAAACTCTGTATGTTAATAAAACTAAATAAGTCACAATAATTGGGAAATATATTCAGGGGAATATTTTCCCCAATTGTTGTCACTTATTTATTTTAATTAACATCCCCAGGTTAATAATAATATGCGTTAAAGACATGACAGCAATAGCTAAATATATTCCACAAGTATGATCACTCAGTTAACTAAAAACATATCTTCCAACTTTTAGAAAGAACAATAACAAAATCGTCTTAACACACAGGAATTTACTCTGACAATCGACATAGGATTTTGGTCGCTTCAGAATGTAAATATCACAACAGATTTCTATCAACAAATAAAGTTGGTCATATTCAGTACTTACCACTTCTAAAGTGCCTCTCAAACAACAAATAAAGTACTAAAGTTTTTAATTTCCTTTATGTATATTCCCTTTAAAAACGCAATTAATACGCTTTTGATATCCAATTCAATTTCAATTTACTTTATTGATTGGGTGATATGCTGCTGTTCACTCTTACAATGTGTCAAGCTGGTTTTGTTATCTTTCTTAGTTTCAACTCGAAGAGATTTATTCTGCCGCACGTGTCAAAATTTGTTTGGCTGGTTGGTATTCATTTTTAAAATCCAATGTTTTACTTCGATTAAAAGCTTGTGTTTGTCTACTTTAAAGTTTTAAGATCTTTATTTGAGAACCATTAACAGCATGCATTGCAACTTAATATTTGTACTGCATACCTTGGTTGGTAAAATAAAATAATGTGCCTGGTATTCAAATCAATTTCCAAAATATAACTTTGTTTATAAGAGAAGTCCCAGTCGCTGAATGGTTAAAATACTTGGATGCTCAGTACTGGAGCGTGGTGCCCGACTATCAGAGGGGTACGTACTGAATGAAGGTTAACTTACATATCAGTTGCTGGGCCCCGTTCCTCGAAGCGATCTTAGGTTAAGTTGATCGTAAGTGATTTCTGAATTATTGTACTGGAGTTGTTTCTTATCACAGGCTTACAATTGTTGTAGTGCAGAGATCGATTTGGAACTGGTGCCGAATGGCACCGGTTCCAAAGCAATCTCTTCGCTACGACAGTCGTAAGCCAATGATATATTTTAGCACTTACGATCAACTTAGCTTAAGATCGGGACCCTGAACTTGGTTTGTTGCGATAAGGTTCAAGTGATGAGAGGCTCAGTGCGTTCGGAGTAGTGCCTTATCCCGCCCGAGGGTGTGTGTTTGAATTAAACTCGCAATGTGGAAGATATTATAGATTATAGATTATATTGTAATCCCACACATATGATAAGTTTGTCACTGTCTATATGACATATTCGTATTAGTTTCATGTGTTTATAAACATGTAGGGCAATTCAGACTGATGCTTTCCTTAATGATTTTTTTTTTGCAAAATGCTTTAGTTTACAAATGTCAAATCATTGTAAATCCTAAATTTTGCAAAGATAAGCATACATGTTTGTAGAATATGCACAGTTCACAACAGTTCCTGACCCTGTTCCTCAAGCGATCTTAGGATAAGTTGATCGTGAGTTCTAAAACGTAATTGTGGCTTATGACTGTCATAGCGGTTCCAAATCGATTTCTGCGCTGCGAAAGTCGTAAGCCTATGATAGGAAACCACTCCACGGGACATTGTTTCAACTATCACTTACGATCATCTTAACACTATGATCGTTTTGAGGAACGGGGGCCTGACATTTGTAAATTAATTTATTTGCCCAGTGTCACGGTCAATGTCACTGACTGAATGTGTGATATATTCAGTTTAACACTGTGCTATTTTGTGTCAGTTTTTTCTTGCACAAGTTAATTGCGGGATTGATATGTTTATTTTGTATGTGACAATTAAGTTAAAAATACATTTGCAGTAGGCACTGTGGATTTTATGTGATTATTTGCTGATTATTAGCGTCAAATAAGGGTATATTCAAAGAAAACATTTTATGTGAATATAACACTGGAAAAATGTATAGAATTTAGTTAGCGGTTTTCTATTCCAAAAGAAAACCGCTGAATACTTTGTATACATTTTTTCTAGTGTAACATCTTCTGTTCTGGGTTTACAATGTGTAACAGTGCGTTATCTGGACTATAATCTACTAGCTTACTAGAGGCACCAACTAGGTTTTCACTCTGTCAATTATCTTTTAACAGGCAAGAAATAACAAATCTGTGCACATTGCTGCACGTGGTCACTTTATAAACGATACTTAACATTCTCGAGCTGTCTAAAAGCCTAAATGTTGTTTCACAAGAACTTCATCAGAATTTAAGCTCGCAGCAAAATTACAGCTAAATATTCAACAGGACCATTGGTTGGGTTGTTCACTTTCCAGAGCAGGACGTGTTGCTTTTTTGGAAGGCGAACTAACTTCTGCTTTAGAAGATATCCTGTTATAGTTTGTTTAAATGATCCTAGGTTTTCAACAGCCTACTTTAAGTTGGATGGTGTGGAACTGATAAATGTTGAGCTATAGAAGGTTTAACCGGTAAGGAGTGAATTGGTCAGATTTCACATTTTAACTGGTTCTTCCAGTTTTTTCAAGTAGTTACATCGACGTCTGTTAATAAGTTTCATACTTTTATACAACACTAAAAAAAGTGTATACAAATTATTCAGCGGTTTTCAATAGACAACCGCTAAATAAGTTCCATACATTTTTTCCAGTGCAAGTTGTGTATATAACGGGGGCTACAAGTAGGGCTAGACATACTTACTGTTCGCGAACACTAGATGTCGTCACTGAACATGCAACGTTCATATTTACATTGCCACGATTTGCAATAGAATCTGTTCTGATAGATAATAAATTTCGATCATTCTCTGGCCTTGGTGGTTTATAATCAACGTCATTTGTTTGTAACTAGTGACTGTGAAACCATTCCCAACTTCCTGGTTGACATGTACGCAAACAACTAACACGCTTTACTGACTTTTTGTTTTCACCACAATCCTGTTCGCGTGCACGTCATAATGACTTCTAGTGGCGTGTTTGCACAAAATTAATAACACGTAGCAAATAAGATAATCGTTTTCTTAGACAATCCTGTATGTAATAACTCAGTGTGGTACAGCCTGTCATTTTAAAGACGAATACACGCACACATGTATTTTTTGTTTGCATTTTTTCAGACTTTTAACCATGTTATTGGCTGTACATAATTGACCTATAATGCTTTAATTAAGAAATAAATTAGGCTCTTCTGTCATGTGTTGTGTAATAAAGTATAGTTTTGCCCTGAACTATTATTGTTAAAGCATCAGGACGTGTGCGTCCGATTGCGCTAACGTTATAATAGTTCAGGACAAAACAAACCTGTTTCCTAACACATGACAGTAGAGGCTACTTTATTTCTTTTCTGAGATACTCAAACAACACTTCAAAAATTTATAGAAATTATAAACCAGATTTACATTGAAAGAGATATTCAATGGAACTCCCATCCAACCAATGTAAATCTGCTGAATAATTTCTATACATTTTGTCCAGTGCAATTTAAAATGCCACTCAAATTTTACTTTTAAAAGTTATTTAATTTGCTATAAAATAAACAATCTCGACTTGGGCTAAAAGAACAGCTGTTTTATCTCACCCCTAACAAACAACTCGTAAAGGTAAGATATCTGCATCGCTTGAATTTATGTCAAACAATATAATTACATGTGTACTATAGTTGGAAATAAATAAACGTTGCTTATTTAAATAAATCCGCATTATTTTCATTGATCGCGTTCAATATCGCGTTGGAATTTGACTTGATTCTTGACATTTTTTGCCGTTTACATCTGATCACGAGACACTGCATTTGTCGCGTCCAGAAGTCGATAAGCTGTTCCGGCGAGAGCAATACAAAATGTCAATAATGACAGGTTTCAAAACATTCCAATCAAAAGTAATCAGTATGCATGACGAGGATTTAAAATGGAAAAGTGTTTCATTGTTATAATCCACAGTCTCTGCCATCGGGTCTAAACTCATATTGACAAAATGTAAAATTTAAATAAATGATTTAATAGTTCACAGCACAACACTAGTCACCAAATATGACACACATCCCGTAATGTTGTTACTTTACCCTGTGTATAAATTCTTTGATAGACATTTTAGAAGTTGAATGATAACACATGTTAAATATGATTTATGGATAACAATTTTTTAAAGGGTAAGTGCGATTTTTCGAAACAGATTCGTGTACCGTTGTCAAGCCTTGCTTGACAACGGTACAAGAATTTGTTCCGAAACATCGCACTACTCTTTTTTAAAAAATTCGTCATCCATAAATCCAGTGTAACATGTATGTTATGTTCAACGAAGTCTAATTATCTCAAATAATACAAAAATACACGTTTGAGAGTCATTCCTGTTCACATAGACACAATTATGGACAATTTGACCGTAATAGGTTTGGATGGTAACTAAACATAATTTTTATTATTATGCAAATAACATTAACATTCCATTACACGCTTGTTTATTTTTCAAAACAGACACCCTTATCAAAAATCTGTCGCTTATATTTATTCTGACTCCAGTTATTTTTAAAGCAAGCGGCGTAATTTTCTACACTATTATTATTATTATTAATTATCTTACACTTGAATTGTTCTGAAGTAAATAAATCACTTTCTCGCCGCTAGCGGCTTTGTTATTGCTAAAGGGGTGTTAAATAATAAATCAACGTTGTTTAAATCCCATTTTATAGTAATTTTGGAACTGTTTAAGTGGAATTTTAGGATTTGGTAGCTTCTTAAACCGTTGTCTTAACAGCAAAAAAAGCTATAAAGAAGATGTCATCCATGACGATCTTGTCGTTGATAAAATAAGTGTGTTTGCATAAGTTCTTACAATGACCACCGCATAGGTTTTTTAACGTCGTACTTTTGTGGGATTTTAGACACAAGAACGGTTTATACGTGCAGTTCACTGCTCAAAAAGACACATTATTTTATGTTTACGAGGAACTAACTTCTGAGTAGTGGTCCTGAGGCGAGTTAGTTAAAAACTATGGCTGCGCGGTATTACCGGTATACTGAAACAGATACGTATCGCAATACATTTATAATGTACTGGTATACTGACGATTATATTGTTTATTAAAAACCCATTATTTTGTATTTTTAGTTTTTTTTATAAATTGAAAGTCATG
>JAULCD010590121.1:0-2500 GCA_032361085.1 Calliostoma canaliculatum
TTATCGCCATATCGCGTGGGTTATAAAACGCGATATTGCGATGGCCCTTCTCAGCCACCATAGTTAGTTCATTAATGGTTTAAGATTATCAGTAGTTTTAAACACACTTGTAAAAGCAAACAGAGTTCATTTCTGTATATTTATTAATTTTACTTGACTGATGGGTTCGGTTTCAAGTGCCACAATTATTACTTATCATAGGCTTACTACTGTGGTAGAGCTGATGTCTCTTTGGAACCGGCGCCAAATTTGGCCAAAGAAATATCTGCGCTACGACAGTCCTAAGTCAATGATATTTGCACTTACAATCAACTTTAGCTAAAATTGCTTTGATGAACTGGGCCCAGATTCTGTTAAGCTGTGATGACATCTGTTCCCCAAGGTATTAATGCTCTCATGTCTGTATGGAAATTAAACGTCAGTATGACTCCAGGAGCAGCCGTATTAATACCGACTGTCTCTCGTGATGTCAGTAGTGAAATTGGAATAAAACAATTACTTGAAACATCTTAATGTCTTTAGTCTGGTGAATACTGTTTTACCTCTCGGCATGTTAGAAGTTGAATGACAACAAACTGAATAAGTTGTGAGTGACATCTTGTTTATAGAGTGGGATGATAGGTTTCAGAACAAATTCTTGTAATGTTGTCACGCATCATGTTTGACAACGGTGCAAAAATCTGTTCTGAAACGTCGTATCTAACTCTATAAAGAAAAGAAGTTGTCATCCATAAAACTTATAATTATTCAGTTTAAGGATTGTTTTATTGTGTTAAACAGTATCTAATTTCATATGTGTTGCATTGTGCTTAACTCTTACCGCGCGGCTCACAGAAATATCCGGGTCAGGCTACTAGCCTGACCCGGATATTTCCGTGAGCCACACGGTGAGTGTTAAGGTGAACATTTTAAAATTGATTTTATATTTCATTGTGTTTTTAATACTGAAATGTCAAAACATTTAGCTCTAAATGTACCTGTGACAGTGGAGTCCAATCCCTTCATTCATCATATTGATAGTACGTGATTTGATGCTTTAGTTAACATAGTTCCTACCTCTGAGCACAGAAAACATTTAAGTTTGTTTAAGTCGCAGGGAAGAGTGTTAGCTACACGTGGCCAATGGTTTCAGTTTACGAGCGTTAAACGTTTTGTAAAATGTGCACATACAATTGTTGTTGTGTTTTCAACAATTCTGGGGGGTTTTTTTAAACTGGGACTATTGGCCTACTCAATGAAGGTTCTCGTGATCACCACCTTAGCGGAAGTAACGCCAATGTGGAATCATTTTTGATGATTTTTGTTACCATGTCACGAGACCAGAAAACAAAACAAAGTAATTTTATAACGCCATTTTTCCTCTTTATTCAGACAATTCCTGTCATTGATTCACAGTTCATTTCACCAGATTGATTCTAGAACCGTGTCACCAACGAAGTGGGTGGTATTAAATTTTTATTTTATATTAGAAAATAGGATAATTGCATTATTTAAAGAAATTATCATAGGGTTTTTGTGCCTTTAACCTTTTGAGTGCCAAATTGATTTTTAGTAATTTCATACTGTGAATACCTTGTGCTGTTAAATCCTATGATGTGATATTTTGTTTTTAAGAGCTTTAATAGGAGCTCTTGTAAACAAATTTATCACAGAATTAGTTTTCAAAAAAATTATTAACTTGTAACTTAGACAATAAAATAGACAAATGTTCAACTTGGGTTAAATTGTATACTAAAAAAGAAAATGAGCTCATGTTTGTTTTTATATCGTTTAGTAATCAGAAAAGCAAAACATGTTTTTTATTGTTTTTTATCAGAAAATCTACAATGCTAAAAATAGGTCTTATCACTGAGAAAATAGTCTCTGCGATGCCAAACAATAACTCACTCACGCAATGTATGAATATATCGGTGAAGACAAAACAGTGATAGTATTTTCCCCGGTCTCTTGACAAGAACGACCGCTTTCATTTTTATCCGTTTTCTGTTTCGTCATCAAAAGAATAAGTTAAGGAATGATGTAAAACCTAAGTTGGTTTATTTATTATTAAATATTTATTGTCATTATTGTTTATTGCTTATCAACTTTAATAGTATGATGTTCATGATGAATATATTAAACACGGTAGTGTTTTTATGTGGTAACCTGCTCAACAAAGTATCGTAAGATATAATTGTTTTTAGTCAATATATCTTAATTTTTACTAAACAAGTTGGGACGTGTTAACTTTCATCTTGGCGTTTTCGTAACGCGACCGCTAATATATAAATAAGACGTCTTACCCTACCTTAACCTTACAATAATTTTGTGGAACGAGACCTTAGCCATTAAAACTCTTGATTCTCAGTGGCGGCACCAATGACTTCCGTATTTCTCCCGACAGACAATAACGTTAATTACTGCCCAGGGGCATCACAGCTAATTGGCCACCATTAGACGCAGGCGAAGCAAATGGAAAGGACTTCACAGCAAATTTCAGCTTTGAGTTACTGACCAAATC
>JAULCD010590121.1:7500-13398 GCA_032361085.1 Calliostoma canaliculatum
GTTGGTAATGTTTGTGTTGTTGTTGGTGTTGTTGGTGTTGTTGGCGTCGTTGTTGGTGTTGGTGTTGGTTTTGTTGTTGTTAGTGGTGGTGGTGATGTTGATAGTGTTGTTGAAGGTGTTGGTGATGTTGGTGTTGGTGTTGTTGGTGTTGTTGTTGTTGTTGTTGTTGTTGTTGTTGTTGGTAGTGGTGGTGTTGGTGTTGGTGTTGGTGTTGTTGTTGTTGTTGTTGTTGTTGTTGTTTGTGTTGTTGTTGTTGTTGTTGTTGTTGTTGTTGGTGGTGGTGGTGGTGGTGGTAGAGGTGTTGTTTTTGGTGTTGTTGTTGGTGTTGTTGTTGGTGGTGTTGTTGGTGGTGTTGTTAATGTTCATGTTGTTGTTGGTGTTGCTGGTGTTGTCGTGTTATTGGTGTTGTTGTTAGTGTTGTTAGTGTTGTTGGTGTTGATGTTGGTGTTGTTGTTGGTGTTGTTGGTGATGTTGATGTTGTTGGTGTTATTGGTGTTGTTGTTGTTGTTGATTGTGTTGTTGTTGGTGGTGGTGGTGGTGTGGTTGTCATTGGTGTAGTTGTCATTGGTGTTGTTGTCATTGGTGTTGTTGTTGGTGTTGTTGTTGTGGATGGTGTTGTTGGTGTCGTTGTTGGTGTTGTTGGTTTTGGTGTTGTTGGTGGTGTTGTTTTCTGTTGTTTTCTGTTGTTGTTGTTGTTGTTGTTGTTGTTGGTAATGTTTGTGTTGTTGTTTGTGTCGTTGTTGTTGTTGTTGGTGTTAGTGTTGGTGTGGTTGTTTGTTGATGTTAGTGTCGTTGGTGTTGTTATTGTTGTTGGTGGTGGTGTTGCTGTTGTTGTTGTTGTTAGTGTTGTTGTTGTTGTTGTTGTTGTTGTTGTTGTTGGTGGTGGTGGTGGTGTTGTTGGTGTTGTTGTTGTTATTGTTGTTGTTATTGTTATTGTTAATGTTATTGTTGTTATTTCAAACTGATTACACTCTTGGTATGGTAACAATAAAAACAATACAATTTATATACCACTATATAAATTTTGCATCATTTAGAATTCATATTACCATAAATATCTAAGAATGCACTTAATTAAAACATTTAAACACAACTGAGCTTAAATAACCACAGAGTATGTTTTCAAAAATCTAGATCACCTTGTGATGATGAAAACCTAACCTGTGGTAATTTGTTTGTCAGGAGCTCCTTTAAACAAATTACCACAGGTTAGGTTTACAACATCCTTGGTTAGTACGTAACACAATAATATTGACAAATCAACATAGTGAAGTCTACATGGTATGCTAATAGCGCTCTAAATGTTAATGATGGGTCAGCTGTGATATTTACACGAACGTATGATCTGACAACTGAATCCATCTTTATAGATTTCACCTTTATAATACCTTGATAAACATTCAGCATTTCGACTATGTTTGAATTAAATGTCAAACGTCAGCACAATTTCACCAACGTTAATACTTGTAAATACCACAGCATTACACAAAAACACATGTTTATTGGCTGGTTTTGAAAATCAGTTATCCTGTTAGGATTTTTAAATGTTAAAAGTCAACGCAAAAAAGTCTATTCTTCGTTAAAACAGATTTAATATAAAAAAAAGGCAATGCTGATATTAAAAATTACACCATTCATCATTGACGATCTGTGGTGAATCCAGATCTTTGGAAAAGGTTAAAAACGTTTTGTGCTATCGATAAGCCAAGCATGCATTCAATTATTTCCTTTAATTTACCAAATTTAATAAATGGTGAGATTTCAAAATTCCATGACATTCATAGTATAAGACAGCATCGTGTCTCACGTAGAATAGCGATGTGCCATACTTGGTCTGTCTAACTGTCTGGATGTCTAAAATGGCTGAAACAAATCTGGACCCCATCATAACATTACGACGTCGCAAATCATGTTACTAGGTTAATGGATGTGGTCTACAAATGCAAAAAATCGTTGTAAACCGTGCACTTTCAAAAAAAACACCAAGTTTTTCTTTGGAAAGTGCACAGTTTACAACGATGTTTTTGCATTTATAAACCAAATCCCTTAACCCACTGACATAGTTTACGACGTTGTAAAGTTATGACGTCTTTGTGAAACGGGGGCCTGGTGCTTAGTCGGAAACACTGCTGCAGATTTTAGGTTGAGCAGAATAGTGATTACAGTTACACAACAACAACAAAGTTAATTTCAAATTTGATAACAAGATGTACATGTATAACATGTTGATTGCTCTTCTTGACTTTGAAGTGAAAACTTATCCTGTATAAATATTGACACAAGGACAATAGGTTAGGTTTACAACAACCAAAATTGTTGTAAACTTGGCACTTTCTTCTTTTTTAATACTCACGGCCTTGTGTTGACGCAATAGTGCGCACACACATTTTAATAACGACAATGAGGTAGTACGTTATTTACTTTAGATAAATATTTTTAAAAAACCTTTCTTCGTTAAATATTCCAAGTGTAAGGTATCTCAATTCTTTTATTCAGCCTATCAAATTCAAATAATTAATCTTTATTAATGGCTTCAAATCTGTGACTGGGCTCTGAGCCAAGTAGGTCATCTACCAGACATTGTAACGGGTTGAAGGGAATGTTATTAGAAAATTACAATGTTTCTATAACAAGTGCTTCTTAATGTCTGTTGAATATTCAGGTCAGTTGGAGATGGCACTGGTCATGTATTGAATTATGTAGACGGGTCAATCAACGATAGATATTGACACAAGTAGAATTGCGCTGACGTGTCAATGAATGACAGATAAAGATGGTGATGATTGAGTTATTGACACATGTCATGTCAGTATGCTAATGAGCAGCACGTGCACGTGGATATTACTTGAACAAACGAGCTAATGCACAAAGTATTATTAGTTTAATATGTCAGTTTAATGTCTGTCGACAAGACTCCAAACATTTCCGCAGGGATTCGTCGATCCAAAAAGGGTTTTTATATTTTTAAAAATGTCTCTTATTTTATTCTTTCACTCACTTAAACATTACTCTTTTTTACATTTTGTTTAAATAATCATTTTATCTGTTTAACGATTTATTACTATGTATGTATGTATTCATCTTGCATGTCATCTACGTTTTAATTGAATACTACTATGTTTTATTTATTTTGTTTTACATAAAACATTTGGCAAATAATGGGATGTAATTTCTGAAGGAAGCAATGTGTGTGAGTTATACTGTTTTGAAAATTACCCCAGTTAAACGCCATAGTTTGGCTAAATGAAATTAAATACTCAACATTCAGTGTTTTTCATCGTCCATTTTAGTGCTATATTAATATTCACACAATAACATTTAACGACAATCAATAGATTTTGTCTAAGGCCCCGTTCCACATTCTTTTTGCAATGCTAAGACGTCTTACCTTTCATCTTAGCGCTCTCGTAACGAGAGCGCTAAGATGGAAGTTAAGACGTCGTAAACTTACGAGAGCTTTGTGAAGTGAATCACTGACCTCTACACGATCTACACTCAGCGACTATAGCTCGACTTTTAATGACAGAAGCTGGAAATTGAGTAGGACATTATCGCCCCAAACACCCAGTCATCAATTGTGAGTGATAAATGAATGCACATTTTATTTCTGCATTGCAGCATTATATGAAGTAAACTGTTTTGAAAAGAAAAACTCCAATGTGACTGGTATTATGTTTATAACAATGTTGCTTATGGTTGTTAGCTTCTGTATTGTCTTTTTGTGAGGGGGCGGGATAGCACAGTGGTTAGTGTCGGGGTCTCGGCGTCATTCTCTGAGTTGGAAACATTTCAACATACAGTGAGGACAGAGTGGAATGCTCTAACACAGTAACACTCTTGGTTCGCAGGTACCAGTCGAAGCTTACAGGTTTCACATAACCACATACAGGAGCCATAAACCCTACCGCCGTGATGTAACCGAAATTGTTTTTGAAACACCGTTGTCAAGCAAATAGTACAAGTTGTAAGGTATTTTTCTACAAACTTCTAAGTGTCTCTTAAATATTTAGTATCATGTTACTCTACAAAACAAGTCCAGGTATGTAATTTCTCAGAAGTTATTTTTATATCTAATATTTTGTATTTTAATTTATAATTTTAATAAAAGTTATATAAATGACGGGTGCTACGGGTAGGGCAGCACATGAGCCCCCTCGTTACATCTAATGTCACCACTAAATGTCTATGAATCCAACGTTCGACCCAATCTGTATCGACAGGTATACGATTTTAATAAATACGTTAACATTTGTTTTTCTCTATCCGTTAAACTATTTTTGATTTCCTTGACAAAATATGTCTGTGAGGTTTGTATTTTATTTCCGTAGCTATGCCAACAACATCAGAACTACTTATGTTGTTGACTCATTTGAACACAAACACAAATCTGGACAGAGGAACACATAGTTAAACAAGTCCTTGTTATATTCCACCAGTTCGTGTAAAGTAAAACCAGTATTTGAGTTGTTGACTTTGCAAAGGTTTGAGTCTGCTGTGTTTTATGTTTCTGTTTGCTATATTGATCGGGTAGCTTTAGTAGTTGTGTGGTTGAAATAATATACTCAATTATAATTTGGTAAATAATCCTCTTGAGGTAGGAATGGAAGTGTAGGACGTCAATTTCAGCGAGTCAGCCAATATTTCAGCTGTGTGGACATTGCTTTGAACATAGGTCATGTACACATCCCTAAAAATATACGTTTAGACTCAGTTATAGCATGAATTAGTATCGATTGAAACTTCTTTAATTGTAAAGCATGACGTTTCGGGGCAAGTCCTTGTCGCGTTTGTCTATTTGACTATTTGTCTATTTCTGTCTATTTTGTCTATTTGACGATTTGTCTATTTCTGTCTGTTTTGTCTGTTTGACTATTTGTCTATTTTAATCTATTTTGTCTATTTGACTATTTGTCTGTTTCTTTTTGATTTGTCTGTTTGACGTTTTGTCTATTTCTGTCTATTTTGTCTATTTTACTATTTGTCAATTTCTGTCTATTTTGTCTGTTTGAATATTTGTCTATTTCAATCTATTTTGTCTATTTGTCTATTTTGTCTGTTTGACCATTTGTTTATTTCTGTCTATTTTGTCCGTTTGACTGTTTGTCAATTTCTGTTTATTTTGTCTATTTTGTCTATATAGCTATTTGTCTATTTCTGACTATTTCTGTCTATTTTGTCTATTTGGCTATTTGTCTAGTTCTGTCTATTTTGTCTATTTGACTCTTTGTCTATATGGCTATTTGTCTATTTCTGTTTATTTTGGTTTTTTTTTATTTGTATATTTCTGTTTATTTGTCTACTTGGCTATTTGTCTATATGGCTATTTGTCTATTTCTGTCTATTTTGTCTATTTGACTATTTATCTGTTTCTGTCTGTTTCGTCCATTGTATAAAGTTCGTTGTACAACCAGGGTGTATAGAAACAGTAACACTTATTTTATTAATTTGAAATCAAAGCGCAACAACACAGTAAGTATAAGTACTACAAAGCTACCACGGAACGCCGGAGATTAACAATGAAGATACCTTTAATCTATGAATGAGCCCCTGGGGTCCGCAGGGACGCACGGACAGTGTGGCGCTCCCATCTACAATACAGGTAGCATAGATCCATCGATCAATCCAGTTATTGTCACTTGATAGTAATGTTAGAGCTTACAAACAGCACATTTCTATTGGATGCATGTATGGGGCCTGTTTCTCAAAGGCGTCGTAAATTTACGACATCGTAAACCAGGCCACTGGGCCGATTGATTGGTTACAAATGCTAAAATCCGTTGTCAACTGTGCATTTTCCAAAGAAAAACTTGTTTTTCTTTGGAAAATGCACAGTTGACAACGGTTTTTAGCAGTTGTGAACCGAACCTACAGATTCGGTGACATCGTAAATTTACGACG
>JAULCD010590232.1:0-13397 GCA_032361085.1 Calliostoma canaliculatum
CCAACCACTAAGATGACGTGTTGTTCTGTTACACGATTAACACTTATAGTGCTCAGCTAACGATTGTCCGTTTCGGAGTGTAAATTCCAATGTAAATAGGCTGTTGAAAATCTATCCTGTGGTGATTTGTTTAAATCCCCGCAGGATAGTTTTGCAACAGCACTAGGTAGTTTTAATCTTGCTAAAATCATTTGGAAGTCTGCTTACAAAGCTGTCGTGAGGTTAACACCTTGTTGACCGTGTCACTGAAGCAATGGGTTCGGTTTACAAATGCCTAAATCGTTGTAAACCGTGCATTTTCCAATTAAAAACTATTTCTATTTTGGATAGTACAAGGTTTACACGTTACACATAAAAGCGCAGAGTATGTTTGCAACAGCAATAGACGTCACAGTTTCAGCTTCTGTTATCACCAATTTAGCACTCTGAAAGGTTAAGTTCCATTATACCTAATTAACCCCTTTTAAAGTTAATGAACTCCCAAAATAGACGTATGTTTGGAACTGTCACTCAGCTCAAGAAACCCGAAAGTGACTTGCAGGTTTTAAAGCGTTGGAAAATCGATCAATTTTATTTGTCTAAATAGCTTCTTGAATTCCCTGAAGAGATCTTTAAACAATTAGCGATTATCGTAGAAGACGTCATGACGACAAAGTCGTTCACGAAGACGTCCTGACGCTGCGACCTCATAAACCGTGTCACTAGATCAATAAGTTTCATTACCAAAGGTAAACTGTGCACTTTCCAAAATAGTTTAGTCGTGTTTTTTAATCAACTAACTTCAACCTACTCATCTGATATTGATCTAACTTTTTACACAAACCTTCAAGTGGCGATGCTACGTACTTATAATGCAGTACTACGTAAAGACACACCCACTGTCTATGAATGTTTTCTTTCACGGTCGTCCGATTGGTAAAGCATTCAATAATGATTTACTCTCATTTTATCGATTGCCACAACACATGCAAACGTTACATAGCAACAGTTCGACCTGAATATACCCCATTGTCCAATTTAGTTTCATAGGCAGTGAGTGTACAGAACTAAGATATTCTATAACGCCACCTTATAGTTAACAACCTTCAGCGCTGTTGGAGAGAATCTTGCGTCAATACTTAAGTGAGTGTTAGTTTCTTCATTGTTTGGACGTTATTAAGATGAACAGGCTTTGTTTGTCAAGAAGCAGGGACAGAGGAGGAATAGATACTAATTTTACAAATTTGGAAAAAGAGGATTTTCCCCACAAAAACAATAAATTCACTAGAGAGATGAATTTAATATAACAGCTTCGGGATCAAATGGAACAAAACATATCTACCAACCTGTGAAACACTAAAGACGGTTTACTAAGACTCCAAGTTTTGATTCCTGAAATATTCAACGTCGGATATACAGATGTGTGTTTTTGAAAAAAAAGACATGACATAAGATATGCTTGTTTGAAAAATATTTATTAATTCAACCATGAAGACATAAAAAAAAATCAACGTCATGGTTTCTTCTCTTTAAACTTTCAATTCCAAAACATGAAATATCTTACTCTGGATATACTGTTTTCTCAAACTTAAGTCATGGAGAGATTTAGTTGTCTGAAAAATGCAAATAAACAGATTTAATTTTCTGACCATTACTTCACCGAGAAATGCTGCACTCTGAAAAGTTTGATCTGGAACGAAAACGTTCTTCAAAACATTCAATAGTTTTGAAAGTCAATTACAGGACCCGTAGTTAATTTTGAACAGATTCTGCAACATTCACTCTAAAACATTCGAGTGTAATTGTGTTGTAAAAACATCCATGTCTTGAGACATTCAGTTCGCTGATCTTGTGTTAATTTGTGAGAAAATATTCCCAACGGTGTTATAGTGTTGTAGAAAACTTCAACCTTTGTGATAAAGCGTGTTGTAAAGAATTTCCCAACCACTCAGATGACGAGTTTCATACACATACAATTGTTGAGCAGATGGCGTCGACATCATTCAACCATGGGTTGTGTCTACAACATTTAACCCAAAATAGTCTTTACAACCATTCAACCTCGGAACTTTATTTGCATCATGCAACCCTGGAAAACCTCTAAACCATCCAAACCTAGACACTCTTAAATAAATTCATCCTTGGACAATATCAAACCATTCAACCCTCTTGATGTGTCCAAACTATACCGATCGGAACAAACCACTCGACCCTCCTGAGGCAGATGTGAGACTGGGTGCCATGCCTCGGTTTGCGCGAGTCCTCAACTCCTATCGTCTGGTGCTGTTGTTAGTGGGTTGTTCCGTCTGTTTCCTCATCAGCCAAGTACAATGGGTGTGGATCATCACATTGCCGCTGCATACCTCTCTACCGAGTGCGGAAGTGTCCTTGGCATCAAGGTGTCCTGAAGACTTATTAACTGAGATGTCAAAGGGTCGCTGGATCAAAGATGATAATATTAGTGACACAAGATTAAACGAATTAAAGATGTACATAAGTGAAATTAGAAAGCAGTATTCCCTTCCATTAACCTTGCAGAGAGCAGACGGACTGTGCGGCAACATTTCATTTTATTCACGACACAGTCCCAGAGTCCTTCAGTACTTCCGGGCTACGTGTGACCCCGAGGGGTCAACTCCGTGCTGCAGACAAGGGCAATGCGAGACGTCCTTGACCTGTGAGTGTGAGACGTGTGTGGACCTCAGACGAGATGTGCAGGCGGACCTGGCGACCTGGGTGTCTGATGACGTCAGATGTGGTGTCCGCCAGGTGTCGCAAGGTGACGCGTGTCGTCTGCTGGCGGGACAGACTGTTCTGATCGCAGGGGACTCCTTAATGAGAGATGTGTTCGTCGCCATGCTTCAACTACTGACCGGAAACGTGTCTGATGCTGCTCTCTCCCCAGATATCACGCATGGTAAGTTCTAATTACATGAATATAAGTCTATAAAACTTTATGGATGTCAACTTCTTAGTTTGGCATTCAACTGATGAAGGAGTAAGAATATACTCCGAAACGTTGTGCCTATGCCAAACTAAGAAGTTAACATCCATAAAGTTCTATAGACTTATGCTCTACACTTCTAAATGCCTATTAGGAATCTTACATGAATATACACCGCTGAAACAATAAGTTATTTGTTACTGCTAAAGTATAATATGCTTATAACGTCGCAAATACCTTATACATGTATTATCATCCAAAACTGGCTTCCACGGCAGATATTGCTTGTGTGTCTCTTAAGATGTTCTTTATATTACGTGCAGCAAATTCTGCGCTATATATGAAGACATATCCATTTTACAAGCATTTGGAAGTTAGCACTGGGTTTATCATTTGTCATTCGAATCCTGAACCCAACGATAGCAGTGGGTTCGAGATTACAATGACGAATGACGAATAACAAACTTTTGGTTGCTTATTTTGCAGCCATTATATAACGTCCAAATGATTATGCGACTGCGTTGTGTGGGCTCTCGTCGAAGGTTGTCATTTTTTAAATCGTGTTATTATTTTTATATCAGAAGATCCCCGTGTGAGATTTCCAGATCGTCAGTGATTCACGAATGTAACTTTCAAATCTACACTGCCGTTTTAGAAAACGATATATCTTGATAAAAATGGAGATAACTCTTATAGTGCTAAGCTCAACATTTGCTCGTTTCATTGTCCAAATTGAAATATGTTAAAAACCTATCCAGTGATAATTTGTTTAAACGAGCTCCTGATGAAGCTTTTTAGAAGAACTCAAATGATAGCAATTATCAAAGGATAGGTTTCAACAGCGCAAAGTAGTCAAAATTAAAATCAATTTAGCACTCGCAAAAGTTCAAACTATAGTCTGGCGTTTATACATAATTGATGTGTTTTAAAGTGTTTCATCATTTATGCGGTAGATATTTAGCAAAAATGAAATAGTGTAATATCATTAAAACTACACTGGCCCCACAAAAACGCATAGCTAATACCTGATTTTCAAAGTACATGTAGATTGTTTAGGAAAATATGGCATGGAATGACTGTCAATGTTAGTATTAAGTGTTAATATAACCCATACAATTATTCATCACACGCAAACACAACCTTTGGTGATTATTCACCAAAACACAGCACCTTGAAAAAAGCCCCGTATAATCTGCATGTAGAAAAATCTAAAAGCATGCTGCACGTGCAAATACGGGTTTTGAATCTTGATACTGATGGGTATAAAAAGCCAGCAGTCCTGTTGCGGTTCATTCTCCGAATTTCTGTATATGCGATCCTCAAGATGCCATGACTAAACGAAGAAAACAGAAACAGAACTATTGGACACTTGGAAGAAAGGCAGTCATCAGTTGTCAGACATCTAAACGTGAGGCAGAGTACGATTTCCCATCTTTGGCAGCGCTACCCGCAGCACAACTCGACCAGAGATCGTCCTAGGAGCGGGAAACCAAGGGTGACAACTCCAGCTCAAGATCGCTTCATCCGGATGTTTCATCTGCGAAATCGGACCGCCACTGCAGCGTACACCACCGACAATGTTCCTGGGCTGCGTAGAATCTCTTCACAAACCATCAGAAGTCGCATAGAATTCAACCGATGCGACCACATACAGGACCGGCTCTGCGACACCACCATCGTCGTGCACATCTTCAATGGAGCAGAAACGTTCGGCCATGGACCCTCTGAAGGAGGATCTGGTTCAGCGACGTGTCGCGGTTTATGCTGTTTCGACAGATGGCAGAATGCGGGTTTACAGACGTCGAAATGAAAGATATGCTCAACAGTGTGTTCGTGAGGTCGACAGACAGGGCGGCAGAAGTGTAATGGTGTGGGCAGGCATATATGTGAATGACAGAACAGAGCTGGTGCATGTCCAAGGTCATTTTAATGATGTGCACTATCGTGATAAAATCATGGAACGTCATGTTATTCCCGCAATTGACGCTAGAAGAGAAATTTTCCAGCATGACAACGCAAGACCGCGTACAGCACGCATTACAACAGATTTCTTTGCCAACAACAACATTACTGTACTTCCATGGCCTTCAAAATTCCCGGATCTTAACCCAATTGAACATTTGTAGGACCAATTGGGTAAACGTATACGACGCCGCCAGCCGCAATCACAGACACGTCAACAGCTAGTCGATGCGTTGCAGGATGAGTGGAGAAGAATCCCACAACAGCGGATCCTACGTCTTATACAGTTTATGCCCAGGCAATGCAGAGCAGTGATTGATGCTCGTGGTAGTCACACCAGATACTGAGACACAGAGACTTTCAATACCACTTTGAATGACTGTATGTTTTTGGATACACATGTCCCAATACCTCTGTAAATTTTTATTGATTTATTATCATTACTTTTTGTGCAGTTTAAGTTAATAAAGCATCTATGATGACACTTAATTTTCACCTGCGCGTTTCTTTTTTGGTCAGTGTACATCTTTTTGTTGCGTTGCACTGCTCTACATTGTACCTATCGTGCAGTGAAGCACAGAGCAACGTAACAAAAAATGTAATTTTAGTCCGATTGCACTATTTCAATTTTGTTGAAGGATTTGTTTGTTAGCAGCACAGAGCAGCACAAAATGTCTGGTTTTAATAAATTGTTAACAGTGTGATTAATTTGTTTAGATGTGCGTGCGAGGTGTGCCGGGATGTTCCAGTTCACGCACAAAGAGTGTCGTCAGCTGCTGGTGAGACGCAAGGTGGTGTGTGACGGAGCCGTCACCCTGGTGTTCCTGGCCGCTCCACGAGCAATATACGCAACTCGACTCCTCACCCAACTCAACTCCCTCTCCTCACACACACCCACACTCCTCCTGGTTAGTCTCGGACAATACGACTCATTCAACGCCAAACTTGTCAAAATCAAGTTTTTAAAACCGATCGTGAATTATATAAAATCAGTCAAAACAAAATGGCTTCATGCTATTTGGTTGTCAATACATACTTTCGGTACTTTCTCCTTAGCGCCGGAGAGAAGTGAAACTATTGTGAAACACTACAACAAAGAAGTAGGTGATTTATTGAACATGTCTGGGATACCTGTACTGGACACTCATGGTCTGACGAGGGGTGTGGCGAGCGTGGACGGAGTTCACTTTGGTCAAGGTGTCAATCTGGTCAAGGCGCAGATGGTCTTGACCTACTTGTATGAACAGAGACTGAACGGTTGGTTGAGATAACCAGTGGAAGATCACAAATACATTACCGGGGTGCCGTTTCACAAAGCTTCGTAAAGTTACGACGTCGTAAACAAATTGACTGGGCCAATAGTTTAGATTTACTAATGTCATAAATCGTTGTGAACTGCGCACTTTCCCAAGAAAAACAAGTTGTTTTTGATAGTGTACAGTTTACGAGTTTTGACAATTGTAAAACTAAACCATTGACTTAGACAGATGGTTTACGGCGTTGTAAGTTTAAGGGAAACGGTACCTAGAAATTAAGAAAATACGCTTCCCTGACTTGGCCGAACTTGGCCCCTGTCACAGAACATAAAGTGTAACCTTTAACCTCCATCTTATTTAAGAAAAAGAAAGTGCACAGTTTACAACGACAAGAATTGGAAGGGCGTCTTAAGTTGGATAACCTGTTCCCAAGGGTTCCTTTGGACCGCGCGTTTGCGCCATTTGCTCACAACACAATGAAATTGCAAAGTCAAAACTGAAACCTGCGCCTTTTTGGCGCAGGTTTTAAATATGACAGTGCAATTTAATATATATATGAACGATACCGAAACATGATTGGGAACAAGAGCGCACTACAAAACAAACAGACGGGCTATGGGCCCACACACCTATCTTTCTAAAGCCCTTGTGTTCCCAATATTTTTCTTTGTGAATAAAATATGTTTAAATTAAACTTACAACGATTTTGGCATGTGTTAACCAAAACCATCGGCCGATTGTGTGTGTGTGTGTGTGTGTGTGTGTGTGTGTGTGTTAAAGTGTGTAGGTGTGTGTGTGTTGAAATTGTGTGTGTGTGTGTGTGTTAAAGTGTGTGTGTGTGTGTGTTAAAGTGTGTGTGTATGTTAAAAAGTGTGTGTTAAAGTGTGTGTGTGTTAAAGTGTGTGTGTTAAAGTACGTGTGTTAAAGTGTATGTGTGTTAAAGTTTGTTGTTTAAAGTATGTGTGTTAATGTGTGTGTGTTAAAGTGTGTGTGTTAAAGTACGTGTGTTAAAGTGTGTGTGTTAAAGTATGTGTGTACTCACATGAACTCATAACTTTATGATTCTGTTGTGTTAAAGACGCGGGTCAGGTATATATTTGCCTTTACATTGAGGAGGCCGCTCACCTGCATACAATTACAATATGCATGCACATAACTGATGCATCCACCTCCACTCCCATGGTCAGTTGATTAGAGTCATATTATACAGATAAAAAGGGAAATGGTTGTTTGGACATACATCTTTCTATAACAATATATACATAGTCAAGGTAAATGTTCTATTCACACACACACACACACACACACACACACACACACACACACACACACATACACACACATACACATACACATACACACATACACACATACACACATACACACATACACACATATATACATACACACATACACACATATATACATACACACATACACACATACACACACATACACACACACACATACACACACACACACACGCCGTTTTATACAATAATTGGTATTCAAGGGAGATAGTTTTATCGAAATACAATTTCCTACAATAATGAATGCGTAGCATTTAATATAATAAAAAGTTGTATATCCTCACAACAACATCTCTTGTTTATAACACTAACTTCTGAAGCCACCTAGAGTCGTATTCGGATTTAAGAAATACATAAATAAGGTCTGACTCTGACTTTGTGTTGGGACAGTAGCCCTGCATCCTGTGAGAAGGAGAAAGACAGAAGCGGGATTTGGTGGATCTTTTCAATCGTGAATCAATGAAGAAGGATCAAGACAATGTGTATGCCATGAGTCAATTTTTTCCTTTCATGTCTTTGTGCTATCTCTGTTTGCAAGTCTGGAAATAACTATTGATTTCCTCTGCAACTTGATTCGTGTTCTAGGAATCAATTTGTTTATTGGTTGTGAAAAAAGGGACCAGTAGCTGCCAAGGGCAAAACCATCTCTTATGATTAATCTGTTACTGGAATGTCAATCGATTTTATGCAGTTGTATAAAAGAATGTTCAATTTGATCGATATAAAATTGAATATATCATTACGTTTTAACATTACATAACAAAGTAAATCGTGCGTTATTTGTCTGTACCCTGTATAGTGACAAATGACCATGGTCCCATTCCTTAAAGCAATCTTTAGTAAATTTGATCGTAAGTGCTAAAATATAAAATTGGTTAACGACTATCGAAGCGCAAAAATCGATTTCTGCAATACCGCAGTCGTAAACCTATGATAATAAACTATTCTTCAGGACATTGTTTCAAAAATCGCTTACGATTATCTTAACACTAATATTTGAGGAACGGGGGCCTGACAAACACTAGACTAATACGTTTAGCCTACAAACACCAAACTCGTTGTAAACTGCGCATTTTCAAAGAATATGCAAGTTTTTCTTTTGGAAATTTACAGTTTACAGTGAATTTACATTTGAAGACTAAAACAATTAATTAATCACGTGATGGGACAGGTGCTGCCTTAACGTTGAGAGATTCTGCACAGACAGTCCCATAAAACCATTTTGAGTTTGAGTGGTTGTTTTTAGATAATCGTTTCATGACATTTCATAAAAGTAAGTTCTGGCATACTTTCAATTTTTAATTTTCAGCATCACTCAACCCACACAAAGTCGAAGCACAATGTCGTCTATCAACGTATTATGCTTTTTAAAGAAGCCGCTGTGCTTTTCTGGGCAACAGTTCGATTTGTCGATCCGCGACAATTCACCACACAAGGTTGTACAAACAGTTCGCCAACAATGAGACCATAACACATATACAAACAAAACAAAACTGTTAAATGTCAAAAGAATATCATTTTATCTGGTTGCATTTTAGAAAATATTTTCAAAGCTATGAAAAAAACGTTGGGTTTCGTAGTGTTAAAATATCAGTTTTCATCTTAGTGTTCTCATTGTCATAAAGCTCTTGTAAGAGTAAAAAATCTTAATATTTATTTGAACGCTACTGTAACTTTATGTGAAAGCTTCCACAACGCATTTTGTTCATGGTCCCGTTCCTTAAAGTGATCTTAGGCTAAGTTGATAGTAAGTGCTAAAATATAACATTGGCTTACGACTGTCGAAACGCAGGGATCGCTTTAGAACCGGTGCCAATCGGCACCGGTTCCAAATCGATCTCTGCGCTACAACAGTCGTAAGCCATTGACAAAAACAACTTCACAGGACACTTATTCCAAAATCACACACGATCATCTTAACACTAAGATCGCTTTGAGGAACGGGGGCCCTGTTGTGAGGGTTATCATTCCGTTTGGACCTTCACTTTCTGAGACCGCTGATGACCTTAACATTGCCCATGCTGCGATAAACAACAACTTACTCACTAACCTTCGGGGAACTTAATATAATTTGGCAAAACGTGAAACTCTGAACCTTCATGTGCTGTTAAGTCTGACGCTCCTGTCCTTGAAACTCTCGTTTAAACATATCTTTTTTGTTATCTTAGCGGACTCGTGTCCACGAAGCTATGGTAAGGCTAAGACATTTAAACTTTTATTTTTTCCCTCTCGAGGGGCAAGATAAAAAAAATCGGATGTCTTAGCTTTACGAGATTCCGATAAAGCGGAACTCAGAATCTGCGAATGTACACCCAATGATCAACTCTCAGTATGGTTTTGTAGTAGTTTGAGAAAGCTGTCAGTGAAAACTATAATGATGAAACAAAATAAACATCTCGTGGTTTGGCAATAAATTATGTCATGGAAAGCATTAACTGAACCCTGTTCCATAAAGCTATCGTTAGGCTCAGTCATCTTAGCTTTTATTGTGGGGCTTTTGTGTCCATGGACCTTTCGTAAGGCGAAGACATCTTAACTTTCATCTTAGCGCACTCGTGACGAGAGCGCTAAAGTAAAACTTAACATTCTTAGTGTTACGAGAGCTACGAGGGCGCTAAAATGAAAGTTCAGATATCTTAGCCTTACGAGAGATTAATGAACCGGAATCTGCGAATCCAACCCGATGATCAACCGTAAGAAGAGTTCCCTGTCTGTTCAAATCCCAGCTTGAGAAAGCTGTCGGTGATGTTGCTTGTCTGCCGTGGGTAGCTGGGACTGAGTTCGATGTAGCCGTTGCCGGGCTCGTCCAGAGTCACCAGCAATTTCTCCAGGCCCTGGAACCTCGTGTCCAGCACCGTCCGTCTCCGGGTCAGGAGCTTGGCCCCTCCCGCTCTGTCTGATGTGGGAACCATTTTTCCTAGATCTCTCTGTAATGCGTGGTGCCCTTGATCAGTCAGAGATGTGAGGTCACTTGGTTCTTGATCACTCTGAGTCGTGGCGTCAACGTGTTCTGAAGCAACCCGAGTTAAGTGTTCAATCGGTTCTAGGGCAATACGAGACATGTGGCTATTTTGTTTGGTAGCACCTTTAGAACTATGGTGAATTGGTTCTGAATAATTATGCGATACGTGGTCACTCCTTTCTGATTCACTCTGACTTGTAGTAAGTTGTCCCGAAGAACTTTGTAACAAATTTTCATTTTGTCCTGAACAACTTTGAGTTATGTGGTCAATTTGACATGAAACACTCTGTGGCAAATGGTCATTTACTGATAAAGAATTGTTCAGTCCTGACGTATCCTGTGATCCTGTCATCTGTCCTGGAGCACTCCGAGGAGTGTGACCTCTCTCTGATGATGCATCGTTCTGTTCTATGGTGATCTGTGGTTTATGTTCACTCGTCCCTCTATGTAACGTGTGCATTATGCGAGTTACTCCTCCTCTGCCCTGCTGGAAGGTCACCCGCCCGTTCCTGTGTTCGCGAAGGTCCGGCAGAGTGGTCGATGACGGGTGACCCCTGGCGGGCATTGTCTGAGATCCGCCATGCTTCCCGAGGGAAGAGATCACTGAGGGAAGGACGTACTCCTTCGTGCCTGGTGACGTCACAGTCTTGTGTTCCTGCGCATACTGGTGCTTCATCATCCGCCTGAGAAGGAAGGACTTCCGGTGCAGGTCCAACAACCTCTCCGCCTTCTGCTGCTCGTAGTTAATGGTGGACAGCTTGACGGCCAGCATCTGCTCCTGAGTGACGTTGTCGTAGAGCAGCACGCGGGGCATGCTGGACTTGGGCAGGACGCTGATTGTCTTCCTGCCGTAGTTGGGCATTATCCGGGGCGGGCGGTGCATGTAGCGGAGATCCATTCGTCGCGTTCTGGTCTCGTTTTTCTCGTCACCACTGGACTCGAGAACCATGACTTGTTAGGTGTGTCTGGAACAAGATATATGAATAATCTGTCACTTTGTTAACACTTTGTTATTCAATCGACTGTGCAGTCGAGTCAAACCGGGACTTGCATTTGTATTCAATTTAACAATTATTTTGTGTATTAATCGATGTATAATAGTAACGGATAGAAAGAAATTTGGATACGCAATAATGCTTGACAACGGTACAAAAATTTGTTCCGAAACGTCGCACCTCACTCAATAGAGAAGTTGTTGTCTGTAAACTCATCATTCAACTTCTTAAAATGCAAGTTAGAGAAGCAAAAATCCTATTACAATTTTATTAAATGTGTACCCGTTTAATAAATGCACAAAAACCAACCAATCTAAATGCTACCGTTTTGCTGTTTGTCAGTTTATCTGTGAATATGACATAATTGTTTTGACGAACTATCTTGGTTTGGAAAAGTTTTATCCCTTACTCTAACCTTTTTAATTTATTAAATTATAAATTTGGGTTTTTTATAACGTGATGGGCAGGATGGCGCAGTGCTTAACGTGCTGGACTTAAGACCAAGAGATCTGGGGTTCGAGTCCCGCCGAGGTGACTCGACATCATTCTCTAAGCTGGAAACCTTTTAACATGCATTCTGACAGAGGGAAATGCTTTAACACAATACCACTCTTGGTTTGAAGGTACCGACCGAAGCTCACAGGTTTCACTGCATCACATAACCACATTGGTGATGCAGACGTTCGTCCTGCCATAAACTTTGCTTTATATAACTGAAAACTTGTTAAAAATGGCGTTTAACTCAAATTCAACAACTAAAAGTTTCATAACATTCATTTAGGAAGAAAATTGGACATCAAATCAACCAGCCACTTGCAGTATCAGGTGAAAATATCTTGGAATATCTACTAATATATCTACGTTATACAAATAACGCCTTAGTTTTGTTTACATAGCTAGAAAGTATAACTAGTGTATCGATGTAATGTTTTCATTTATATTTATATTTATATATACAGCTATAGTATCTAGTTGTGTACAAAGCAATACCCATACATTTTGCATTAGCAAAATATAATTTATATACATTGTAGGCCCACCTGTCAATACGCACCTACAATATACTTATGTATATCTACAATATGTCTACATTCATTATTAAATCTCGCACTATTCACAGACTGTGTGACGTCAAACAATAAGTACCTTCCATGAATAGTAATGATTGTGAAAGAGTTAAAACACACTTTATTAACCCCAAGCGGCTATCCGTGTCATTTCTAAATTTGAGTATTTAAAAAGAAACCTACATAAACTGTTAAAAACCTATTCTGTGGCCATTCGTTTAAAAGGAGCTCTTTTAAACGAATGTCCACAGGATAGGTTTTCGACAGAATATTTCGGTTAGATGTTTAAGTACTTAATGATGATGTACAAACGTTCTTTAACAGTACAAGTGTTAAGCTTTTAAGCGTCTTTTAAAATCCCGGATCGATAAATATGTTCCCCGGGCAAACACCGAGACAACACTTGAATACATTGTCATGTTTTAGACGCCTTTTTTAGATGACGCATTTACATTGAAACCGGCAAAGGAAAGCATTAGAGCTTTCAGACAAATATTGCATTTGGTTAATGCATTACTATATTGCTATAGGATAGTTGTGCCCAACAGAGAACACACTCCAGTGCATTGTGGTTTTTGTTGTAAAGACACTTGTTTAGGTTTTACATGGACATTGAAACCGATAAAAGAAGACATTAGCGCTTTGAGACAAATGTTGCTTTTAGGTAATGTATTATATTACAACAACATACATTTGACTCTTAAGGTGCCAAGCTTGACATTTCTTTGCTTCACAGGCCAATTTCTAATCTAAATAAGCTGTTAAAAATCTATCCTGTGATAATTTTTTTGAAAGAGCTCCTATAGGAGCTCTTTCAAACAAATTATCACAGGATAGATTTTCAACACTAAACGGAAGTCGTGAAATTAAGTTTTACTGAATTTGGTTTGGAACTTAAAGAGTTAAACAGGCCGAATTTCTG